>JAQIVZ010000318.1:0-78747 GCA_034700945.1 Arrhopalites spinosus
CCGAAATTGAAAAAGAAAGTTTTACTTTAGATTACATGCAAAAAGTGATTGATTTGTACGATACCGAAGAACTGAAGAAAGAAGGCAATGGGTGGAAAGCAGTTAAAAGAACATTCAGAAGAGTCAAGACGTCCACATATGTGAAAAATTTTCGACTATACTTATCCAGAAATGAAACTAAATTTGACAAATTAAAACGTCTTGAACAACATGTCATAAAGAAATTTATTGTTGCTCGTTATCATGGCCTGCCAGTAAATGAGAACGACTTGAGACGGTGGGGAAAAATTAAAGCAAATGAATTGGATCTCGATTTTGTGGCTAGTACAAACTGGGTGACATTGTTCAAACGGAAAAATAGTATTGTATCTCGAAAAATCACCAAATTTGTGGGTTTAAATTACACCGAAACACGCAAACATTTTGAAAAAATCTCAAGAATTCATCACCACCGCACGTGAGACCATTGAGTTGAATGAAACAGGTCATTCAAACGTTTTAAATATTGACCAAGGTGGAGTCAATATTGAAATTGCTCCAATTCGGACACTTTCTACAAAGGGAGAGCAACAAACAATTGGAACAATTTTGTCACAAATTTCTATAACCCATTCGTATTCTGTGATGGCTACGATATTCATGGAAGGTCGACTTGTTGGAAAATTACTTTTATGCCTCAAAGAAACAAAAGGAATTTTTGGACCAATCGTTTCGGTGTCTATGAAACGACCGGACAATTTATACATTGTATGCTCAAAATCTGGTAAACTGAACAAAACCATTATGAAGCAATGGGTTGATGATTGTTTAAATACAAGTAGAGACGAACCACATTTATTGTTATTAGACTCGTTGACAGGTGAAAAAGATGACACTATATTTGAGTCAGTAGCCAACAAATGCACTAGACTGTATATTCCACCCGGAACAACATCAATCATACAACCACTGGACAGATATTTTTTTCGACAATTTAAAATTTTTGTAAAATCTTTTCATAGATTCGTTGTTCTTCATGGTACAGATGTCGATATGAAGAAAAGAGAGAATATCATCAACATGCAAAGTATTATTTATGATCAACTGCAGTCACCAATATTTTATCCGATGTTACGTCATGCGTGGATCTGTGCTGAATATATGGAAGAAAATGCGGAATTTCAAAACGTGAAGGATGTTTGCTTCAAACCAGGAAAAATATTTGTGACCACGAATCTTGTGATGACTTCACGTTTATTCAATGTAGTCATTGCTCTGCCTGTCTCTGTTTTACTCATTTTTTTGTATAAACACATACCAATTTAATTGTTTATCCTTAATATGATGCTACACAACCCAATTTTTTGTTATTAAATTCCAGTGAATTTTCAACATTTGCAATAATAACAATTAACAATTATTTTTTGGTTCATTTGAGCTTAAACTGACAAAATATCGATGAATTTATTTTTTTATTTTTTATATTTACAAAGTCCCTGCACCAGTTTTATATTTGATTTATATATTTTTAATTAAATGCTATCAGAATATGATAATTGCATCATACACTCTAATTTGTAAGTTTCTGATTTAAAAATATCTGGAACAATAAAGTAGACTGAAATTCGTGTTTTCCACTCAATAAAAATGTAGATGTTCGCTTTAGTCGGCGTTTATTTACCGAATTTCAAAATGGTGCGATGCGGATATCATAGTGGCCGCTACATCAAAGATAGTTTCAGAATCGGAATCTCCATAAAATTTCACCCTAGTGAGTAACGGGATTGAACAAAATTATACATTAGTAGAAAGATTCCTTCGTTACCTATTACTAATAATTGTACCAGTTTGGTGACTTGTCCCAGGTCAACCACTAGCCTGTGGCAGATAACCATTGGCGGTTTTTCATAGGTTCATAGTATCTACAGAGTGGGCATAGTGTTGACCTCCAACTCGCGTGAAAGGTCAGGTGATCCCATCGTAAGCCCCCTCAAAATTATTTTTCTCTTTAGGTTCAGAAGGAGATAACAACGGGGTCTCTCGATGCGTCAGAAATTCCTCGAGAAGAATGGGATACTTGGGATCCCATGCTTATAGCTGAAGGTTTTAAAAATTTAAATTATTTACAAGATGTTTTCCCTCATAAACTGTACATAAAAATCTATTAAAAATTATTTTTAGATTTTATTGTCATTAATTAATTAATTTCAGGTCTATTTGCTGCAGCAAACATTTTTAGGTACCTTAAAAATAATTTTTTTAAAAAAATTCTGTCTTGTCAACTAGCATTTATAATTTATCACTCCAAAATTGAATTTAATCGACTCCGTGTCTCTCTCTACTTTTTGTTATTGTGATTCCATTAAAAATAGCCAGACACAAATAATTTTGCATGAGGATAAAAAAAGCCATGTTAATTTCTTTGGGGGAGACACTTGACATAAAATAAAAATTCCGTCGGTTTGGATTATCCTTTTTATTCGTTAATTACACAAGATGGAAAAAGAGGAAAAGGGGATAAATTCTCAGTGGAGTCTATTTTGCCCATGTAAAATTGTTGAGACTCAGTTTGAATGTTTATTCAATGGATCTTTATAGTTTATGACAGTCATGACTCCGTCTGATACGTTTATCGTTGATTTTGAACAAGTAAAAAAAGAGAAGCGGAGACATGTAGGCCAGAGTATTTTAGTTTGAATATTTTTTTTGTATAGAGAGGAAGATGGAAGGAGCATAAAAAAGAGGGGGGGGGGGTCATATGGCAAAAAGTATAGCCATGGCCATTCACCACACAGAGGATGGAAAGATATAAACAAAGAATCTGGTGGCCATTCTAACAGTTGAGGAATGAGTTGGTATGGATATCATGTTGTACAGACTAAAAAACTGAAACAGAAAAGTCAACCGTCGCTTGGACGGAGGAGAGAGATGGGAGTCTATAATATGGTCTGCACGAGCAAATGCTTCTTGTGTGTGTTCTGGCTACATAAACGTACATATTACTGTACTTATGGTACATGGAAAAAGAGAGAGAGAGAGAGTATCGAGAAAGCTTGAGCCACTTTGATGGAAAATTTATTCCCTTCGAGACCATGCCACTTTATGTGTAAAGCCCAGAAATACCTTTTTTTTTCTCTATCTCGTTTGGAGGTTGTTAGATTGTGTACAAGTACATGTTTTTATAACCATATCCAGGATGAAAGCTAATACTTCCTTAGAGACGGAAAAGAAGGTAGGCAAAAAAAAGAAACATGTTGTCTGTCCCTTCTCCTCCTTTTTTTTACTTATAAGATCATCCTCTCGTGAATTACATACAAAAGATGCTTACACTTGACGCTCTTGTGTGTGTGTCTGTCTGTACAACAAAATATAAACTGCCATGAAGGAGAGAATAAAGGGAGTCTCAGATTTATCTTTCATTTTGTATTCAAACACACACGAGACCGTCCCATCTCTTTGATCTTCCATCTCTCTCTTTCTCTCTCCCTTGTCCCCTCCATTCTTGTCCCTTTGGTCACTTTGAAAATGAAAGTTTTCTTATTCTTTTACCGGATGGAAGGGAGTACAAATTTTTTTTATTAGAGTCCAAAATACTTTTCTCCACGTCTTGTACACCAGTGGCAAGAGAGTGTAGACGCTATTTATTTTTATTGGCTTCCATTCATTACCAGTGAGCAGTGAGCAAATCGAAACGTCTATTACCCATACCTCTCTCTCTCTGTCCAGGAATTACGGGAGATGAAGGGAAATCTTTTCGTCAGGGAGAGAGGAAAAATGCCAATGTATACATATGCATAATGTTTACTTAACTTGTAGAAATATCTTTTCCCAGTTTATCCTTGTTTACACTCCTTTTTTCCTCCCTTTGACTTGACTTGAGCCACATGGAAAGTCAAAAGAATTTAACTCTTTACATTTTTTCCCTTCATTGGACAGCAGTGGGAAAATTTTTTTATTTGTCGACTTGAGACTTGAGAATGTCAAGTGATTGTCTTTCTTGTTGTTGAGACAGTCCCTCAAAGTCTGTCATGGTCTGACGGTTTTTTCTCCATCTTTTTCATGTCGGAATATGTTTATGAGAAGCGGGTGTGTCTGTGTATATTTCATAAAGTGAAAAACTTGTTTAATATTCTTTTTCAGTCTCCCTTTCCGTCTCCCTTCAATCAAACTGTGTTTGAGGAGGGGGGCACATAAAAATGGATACAAAATTCGCATCAATCTTTTTATGGCTGTAAAAAATAGAGAAAGATACAATCGGAGTTGATTTTTTATGTATAAAGTCATGATGGGAATGAAACTATGATGAGTTTACAATTTATTGTTTTGTCACAGTTCCCTCAAGTTAGTCTACATCTTCTCTGTGAATCCATACTTGGGACCCTTACAAATCTCGTTAGGACGAATGGTTATGGATATCATCAAATTCTTCTTTTTGTACATCCTCGTCCTCTTCGCCTTCTCATGCGGTTCGAAACAAACTTTCTTTCTTTTCTCTTTTTAAATCTTGTTTTATATTTACTCTTGTCTAATATCAAAGAAGCCAGTTGTGCCATGTCAAAACTTGCATGCTGTATCAAATTTTAATCAATTTTTTTTGGAGTCACATGACTCGGGTCAATAACATTTTTCCAGAAAAGTTTTCTTTGTGTGTCACATGATTTTTTGAAATAATATTTCTCACAATAATTTCCAATTTGAATGCACAGCCCATCTACATTTTTATGACATTCAATCTCCCCCATTTACAATAATCTCCAAAGAAATTTGGACAGTGTGTTATGATAAATATTGGCATATATATTACAGTGGGAGGAGAGCCCGGATCAAAAAATTCTTTTGCTTTTACAGGAAAAGAAGGAGCGGGAATAATAAGACAAATTTTTTGATGTATAATTTACAAAAATGGGAGAAAGTGAGGGGGGGGGCATGTTTTTTTAGAATGAAATAATGCGAAATATCGACTTTGAGTTTGAGCCGTCAGCAGTTGAAGAGGAGTCCCTCTGTAAGGGATTGGAGATGCAATAAAATTAAGCGCTTGTAGGAGAGTCTCCTCGCTGACACAAAATTATAACGTAAGGGGCGTAGAGAAAAGGGAGAAAATTTTGAGTATTGTGAGAGATTGTCTACACTAAGAAATTCGTAAGAAATCAGCATCGCTCATGCCGAAAATTTGCTCTTAAATTAAATCAGGCTTACGCTATTTTCACCAGCTCTCCCTTGCCATATAAAATACAAAACAAGTTCAATAAATTAGGCTACGTCTCCTCGCTTTCTTCATCTTAACTGGGAAGAAAGAAGGGAATCCTTATCTCAGCCAATGCATTCTCCCTTTCCCCTTCTACCACACACGGAGACTTGCTATTCTGTACAGGGAGAGAAGGGGGGGCCAAAATTTTGTCGTTTTTCGCTCCATTTTCCACTCTGTCTTGTTCGTCTTCTTCCTTTGGTCGCCCCTGACTGCCTCCGTGTACTTTGTCTCCTCATCTTTTGCCTTGTTGTTGGGTCCTCGACAGAATTGCCTCCTTGTTCTTTTTCTTTTCTCGTCATGAGACGAGAGAAAGTTTTTTTTTTGTCTTTTGTCTTCACCAGAGGACTAAATTATATTTATGAGAGTGCTCCGACGAGCCAAGTACTTTAAAACTCTTTACTTTATACATAATAAACGAAATACACATCCCTTTCCCCTCCCCCTCCTCATACGAGGAAGGGGCTGGGACTAAGACAAGGAATGGGGACCTCACAAATCCTCATCCGGGGAGATGGTCCTTGCATGTTTCATGTGTGGTGTGTGTTAAAAAGAGATTATAGCCCCCTCATAAGCGGCACTATTACCCACTTTCCCCTCTTGACAAAGAGGATTTATTTCAAAATTTTGTCTCATTGCCATCTCCAACATCTCTGACAACTTTTCGTCACTCCATCCTTTTTCTTAATAATTTAATAGTTCTCCCATCACAAAAGAAAGGCCGAGAGATGGGAATGCCATTTTGATGAATCTCTCATAAAATTTTGGGACTTTCTCTCTTTTTCTCTCTTTTGATGGGAGTGAAATCATTTGAATTTGCATAGAGAGAAAAAAAAGAGAAATATGGAGGAACGGGAACAACATGTCGGCTGGAGAATTGTGTCTCTGTCTCGTTATGTAAACAATGGCTAATGATGGATATAATTCATACACAAAAACGCGGGGGCTCTTTTGTTGTGGGAACCTAAGCTTATGGGAAGTATAATCATTTTTTTAGACAATTTTGTAAATGACTTTCTTGTCTTTGTATACACAATAGGCAGAATTATTGATCGTCGACTTAAAAGTCAATTTAATTTTTGACGGGGTTGGGTAATTATCATCATCCTCTTCGTACATACGAGTATAACAAAAAATTGGACTTTTTTGCATCTCACTTCTGGCACTCTGATGATATTTGTTAATTTTTAACGAGCATGTCATTAATTTAAATGTACAAATAATAATGGATGAATTATCATTAGTCATATTTATATTGTGATTATTTTTATATGGGCTCATTAGGTATGAATCAATTATTATGGTACTATGCGGAATTGGAGAGAAAGCGTTGTGATGATATGCCAAAAAATGATACTACCCTCGGGGATCGGCCTCCAGAAAGTTGTTACCTTTGGAGAAGATTCTCCAAGTAAAAAAAACATCATCTTTAATTTTTTAATCATCTTCAAAATAAATTACAATTAATTTTTTATTACAGTTTATTCGAGACAAGTCAAACTCTTTTTTGGGCTGTCTTTGGACTCGTTGAATTGGAGTCATTTGAACTTGCTGGAATCAAAAGTTTTACACGTTTCTGGGGCATGCTCATGTTTGGGTATGTTTTTAAATAATATCCCATCAAATTTAATTAAATTAATTTTACAATTAATTTAATTACAGGTGCTTCTCTGTGATCAACATTGTCGTTCTTCTCAATCTTTTAATATAAGTGACATTTATTTTGTACATTTTAATTTAATGAATTTAATTAGTAAATTAAAAATCATATCATTATTTTTTTTCAACCCTTTACAGCCATGATGAATCACTCATATCAGCTCATTTTCGTGAGTTTAATAATAATTTAAAATTAATTTAAATGATAATAATAATAAACTTTCTACAGGAAAAAGCTGACGTGGAGTGGAAATTCGCTAGGAGTAAATTATGGATAAGTTATTTTGAAGAAGGTACGTAAATAGCCAATTAAAAAAATGTAAATAATAATATAGAAAATTGACTTACAAAAAAACTTTGTATTGAGGAAGGTGCGACAGTTCCTCCGCCATTTAATATAATTCCAACCCCCAAAACTGTTTGTTATATTCTCCGTTGGGTTTTTCGTAAACTTTGTCGTTACTCTGTTGCTGCCAAGAGAGAACACATCAAGACAGTTCGGGTAATCGAGAAAAATTATATTTAATTAGATAAAATGAAAACTGATCCATCATAAACTTTTCCCCAATATTTTTTTTAATATAAATGAAATGAAATATTCTTTTATAGCGAAAACATCAACAACAAAGTGAACGGGATTTTCGATATCAGGTCCATAAAATATTTGACACATTTTTTCTTCCTCTTGTTGTTGTTGTTCACTATAATTCCAGGATATTGAGTGAATAGAATATATGTAGGCTGGTACATAAAACTGGAATTTAAATGTTGGCTTTGATGTATTTGGTATCAAGTGAGCTCTCTCAAATATACTAAAAGCTTTCAAAGGAATGAAAGATGAGCCATGTGCTATCTGTACTCCTTCCATATCGCCAAACTTTTTTTTCCGTGTTTATATCTACAGATACAACTTTTATACTATTTTTTTTTGTGTGTGTACTTATCCTCCCATATCAATTCTCAATTTATGTAGTCTTTTTGATGCGCCCCCTCCAGAAAAAAGGCAATTTTTTCAGTCTGAACTTGAACCATGTAATCATAATTTTGTTTGGTGAAAAAGAGACTCAATTTTTTTTGCAAAGTTTTTCATGTAAAAGTTTTTTTAGTCCCATCAATTTTAAGCTGCACCGTGTTGCTCCTGCTCTAATATTCTCCATTCTGAGTACCTGTTTGGTAATGTTGTGACTGATGATTTTAATTTGATACAGAATATAATGAGGAATCTTGTACGACGCTATGTGACCACAGAACAAAGACAAGCGGATAATCAAGGTTAATTTTTTTTAAGTTAATTAATTATTATTATTTAAAAAAATAGAAAATTAATCTCTCAAATTAAACTGTAGGAGTGACCGAAGATGACGTCAATGAAATAAAACAAGACATTTCAGCATTTCGTTGTGAGCTTCTTGGGAAACTTTTTGGGTCTGAGAATGAGAATTCATTTATTGGTACGTGTTCGTGTATATAAAATTTAATTCTTTCTCTTCATTAATTTCAAGACACATTCTTGGCATCACCTGGTCCAATTAGTGGAGTGTAATTAGTTAAAATATGAGTCAATTAGAAACTTTTATCTGTCGATCTTTAATACTTCTCAAAATTCTCGAGACATGAGTCTACTAAAAAAATTCAAATGGCGTACAAGTCTAGTTCATGAGGACAATTGCAAGTTGTAAAAGTAAAGACTTTTTATTAAATCATCCCATCTGTCTTGAGAATCCCACCATGTGTAGAATCATAAAAAGAAATCACAAAATTTCAAAAAGTTTTTTTTTATCTGTACAACTAAATGGGAATCCATGATATTCGTTTATTTAATTTAAAGTTCATGAATTAATTTGAATTTTTATTGTTCAAGGTTCAGGGGGGAAAAAGAATCGTCAGAGAGAGCGTCGTCTCATGAAAGGTTTCATTTTATTCATTTTCTCAAGAATTGTGCTATTAAATATTTTAAGAATTTCTAAAATAATTTTAAAAATAATTCTACCAGGGTTTAATATAGCCCCAGCCCCTCAAACAACCACAACAGCAACTCCCGTCCTGTCCGAAGCTCCTGAATTGGACACATTACAGGAAGATGAAGCCGTCCATTTTGATAAAAAGTCTCCAAAAGTAAAAATAAAATTTTTAATTTCTATTTTTAATTTTTTTAGAGATGGTAGACCACAAAAAGAATGTAATGGTGACCTCAATTTGTCTTTTGAAATCAGACTCGACTGGCTCGTTTAGCGAGAATGGCGGGGGCCAAGAGAGAAATGTCAAAGAAGAAATGGGGAACAATTATTGAGGCAGCGAGAACAGCTGGAATGTCAAAATTGGTTGGACGTTCAAGATCAGAAGATTCAGTCTGTTCCAACAGTTCCGGGAAATTTCGACAGTCAACCACGGATGCTGGGTAATCTTCCTCTCAATGTGAAATAAAATCCTCACACACACTACACAAACATTTTTTTTTTTAAAAAAAAAAATCCTTTAAACATTTTAAAAATGAAAAAAAAATTAGTTTGATCCTTTTAATTTTGTTTAGGTGTAAAAAACAGTACAATAATTAATTAAAATACAATTAAAATATTTATTTTTTTGTCACTCACCCCTCATTGTATTTGTTGTGTCTCTTGTTGCATCAAATTTTGCTTTTGTAGAGGGTCCATCTCTAGTATTAAAGAGGGGAGTGTGTCGAGTATAACGGGGAAAAAGAAACGGGAACGATTTGCTCGAAGTCGTTCTGGACTCCCATTGCCCATTTCAATGCATTTAGCACGATTCAAATTCCGTGATAGTGGCAAAAGTATTTGTGGCATGAGTCAAAGGTATGTCTCCGTTAATCAAATAACTCATCCAGTCCATGGCATGCTCTCTACCATTTACGGTATCCTCCTCCCCCTCTTCCTACACTTTTTTTTAAAATACAAAATGAATTGTGAGGAGAGGATTTATAAATTGATTTTTTTATATGTGTGTGGGATTATTTATTGTCAGCAGTTTTGACGCTGGGGACACGTCAGAGATGAATGAGTCTTTGGATGAGCTCCGTGTCAAGAGGACTTCAAGTGCTCCTACTCGAGATGGGAGTACGACTCCAGAGACGGTGGTTCCGGGTTCAGCTCCAGCCTCGTCCACTCCTCTCACTTCTAGTTCAGTGAAGGGTACAAAGTCTCATCATTTCAGAACTAAAGATGGAGAAGACAAGGGGAAATCCAAGTCTTATGTCTCAGTACAAGTAGAAGAGGAAGGACTGGGCCATAGTGCTGCTGGAGCCTCGGCCTCTGTCCAAAATGGATCCACCACTCCGTCGTCAAGTAGTAACACTTCAGTTCCACCTGAGACGAAGCTTCAAGGGATTGTTCAACCCCTACGAACTTCTACGGGATGGTTATGAGAACCGGCTATGGTTTTGTACACTCCTCCCCCCATACCCAAAGAATATATTTTAGACTATACCCCCTCCCCTCCTCTCCCTGATCCCAACATCGGCTGAGGATTTCTCCCACTAAAAATATCTCCGCATCCTCATTCCTCTGTAATAAATACCATGTATATAGTAATCTTATGTGTTATCATCCATGTCAACCACAGCATGCCAGTCTCCGTGCAGCACGCTAAACAATAGTACCTGTCTTGGCCATCATTTCAATTATGAGGATCCACAAATTTTAGTGATAACCCCAAATACTCCAAAACATACGCACACCATCATACACTCTTCTGCACTATTTTGTGTATCTTTAGTCATACACTCAAACATATTGTCAATGTTTTTTGAGATAAAAAAATGGCCAAACTAATTAATTGTGTACATAAGGAGCATTGTTATACAATTAAACTATTTCAAACAATTCATTATTTAAATATAGACAAATGACCAAAAGGTTAGAAATTAATTGGATGTGTACATACTTACCTAATACAAATTAAAGAGTTGATTGGGGAAAAAAACAATTATTTTTTAGGGTCATGTTGGGAATATAAAATTCTTTTTTTATATTTGAACATGTCAATTGACACATTTTTAAAAAATGGAGGGGAAAAAGAAAGTATGGAGGACTTAAAAGTGTTCATGTGGAGGAGAAGAGGGGAGTTTAGACAAAAAAGTATTTTTTTTCATGGGAATCGATTTTAGTTTGAAATTGATACAGATAAGAGTAAAAAGATAGAATTGCCTCCCAGTCTTTGACTTTTAGGAAGTGGAGGATTCTCTCTCTTTGGTTGTCAAAAAGAATTCAACATGTCCTCGCATTGTCAAGTAATCTCCATGTACAGTCTACTTTTTTGTGTGGCTACAAGATCTCTTTCAGGGATAGAGCTTGAAAGCAAAATTGTTTGGAAGGAGGGAGGCATGACTCAAACTTTGGGTATTGTTCCATAGTTTTTGATCTGTGGATACATTAAATTATTATTCCTTGCATTACCCCCCAGAATAGAAGATGGTCATGAAGAGGATGCTCCATTTTCGGGAGAGCATCAAAAGATATATCAAATTACTTGATCTTATACATTGTACAAACCAAAAAAAAGACCACAGTCTAGAGTCTAGACCCTCACGTTGTTCCTTGTTTTTAAATGAGAGGGAGAGCATTTTGGGTTGCATTAATTGAAGTCATGCATCTCCTTCGGTTAAGTTATCAACCAAGTTTACACAGTGGAGCGGGACTAACCACAAAATGATAGAATTTCTCTTTGGCTAACCTTTCTCCCCACTTTCCCTCTTGCTCTGTACTCACTTAAAGTTTTCTCCGTGTTTCATTAATCGGGTAACCAACTCTCTCTCCTCCCCCTTTTTTTTGAATTAGGTTCCTCTTGAGGAGTCCCTTAGCAATTTCTTCTTCTCTTTCACTCCAACTTCCTTTTTTATATGTATGTACACACACACACAAGGTGATAAGACTACAAGTAAGCATGCATTCACAGTCTCTCACAAACTTCCTTACCAAATTTCCTCTGAGATTATCTTTTCGTGTATTCATGGAGAATGTAATCATCAAAATATTAATCATAGAACCAACATAGAAAAATCCCCTCAATGTCTTTTATGATACACAGAAATTTATTTAATTGTGTTAGAAATAACGAAAACTTTTTTTTTTGAATGAGATTCTTTGTAAAAGATTTTACTCTTTTTTTGGACTATAATTATTTGAATTATGATTACACAAATAATTACAAATTAAAGTATACTTTTGTCGTCTTTCCGGTGGTGGTTCCAATAATTTAATATAAATTTTGAAATTTATTTCTTACCACTAGTCGTAATTAAATATTATTCCACTGTGTTATTAATTTACAAAAAATAAATATTAATCTGTCAATACCAATTAAAAAGATACATATTATACTGTAAATTAAATTATTTAATTAATTAAAAATGTACATAAAGAGAGAAAATGGAAATATCTTTGAGCCAATGATAATGGTTCAAATAAAAATAATCAATTGTAATATTAAAAAAAATACTATTGATATTAATTTAACAAGACAATTAAATTATTACAAAAGTTAAATGTTTACACACATATAAAATAATAGTAGATCTATTCAATTTATCAATTTGACTTGATAAAAACAAAGTTAAAGTTTCTCATTAAATTAATTATTTACCAGAATTTAAATAATTTCTAACATGTAAAACTGTAAAAGTTTGTTCTTACATAAGAAAAATTATAAACATTTTGTTTTGTGCACAGTGTGCACAAGAAAAAAAGAAATATTAAAAATAAATAAACGAAACCTTTACATTCTTTCAAAAAAAATAATTGTGTACTCTTGCAATTAATTTAACATTTAAATTGCAATCTCTTACATGAATTTTCATGGTTTAAAATTCAATTAAAATTTGAATGTAATAGAAATCAAACGTGGGGATATTTAATAATAATCTCACGTTAAATAGTTTGACAATTATTTTAAGAGCGTACAAAAGGAAATGTTGAGAGTGGAGACGTGAGACATTTTAAAGTCTTGGACTGGGGGGAGAGGGTTCATGATCCAATAATTTGCACGTAGAGATGATAATGTTTATAAATTGTACAAAAGGGGAACAATAACGACATGGAGACATTATTCTGCACAGGAAAAGAGATTTCAACCCAAAAAGCAATGGACGGTGGGACGGAAATGGTTTCCGTCTAAAATCTCAGGTTATTTAGTGTACTACCCCACATACACCATCTCCATTATTTTCTTTGGCAATGGCACATTCAATTCACTTTTTTTACTGTGCTAAAATCCATTCTAAACATTTTACTCTCATTTTATACGTCACGTCTCCCCCTTATTCCCCATCCAAAAACTTTTTTTTGAGAGTTGACAGGACACAAATCTCATGAACTGAAACTGCTCAACAATTTCCTCCTTACTTTTTATTTTTTCCCAATTAAATGATAAACAACTTTGCCAATTTGTTTTTGGTGCTAATTTCAAAGTTGATTTTTTTATTAATTATTTTCCATTTTACAAGTTGAATTTTGGAATTTAATTCTTTGACATAATTCAGCATTTGTTGTTTTTTTTATGAGTATTTATAATTAAAAATATGTTTTTCATGTAGTAAATATTTAAGATGAGAAAATAAAATTTTGGCCTTGTTAGATTTTTTTTTTGGAGTTAAGATTTGCTACATATATTTGAGTCAACAAGTTGAGTCAAAAAAAAGTCATTAATAAAGATTTTTATCCATTTAAAAAATTTCTTTTCTTTTTTTTAATTGTAATAATAAAATTATTTTATTTTGTAATATTATTTTTTTTGTCAGTTGACATTTTTTTGCAAGGACGTCAACTTGAACTCAGTCATCGTTTAAAAATTAAAAATTGTATACATTACAGTTAATTAATTATTATTTTCTTTTGACTATAAAATTGTTTACTTGAAAACAATTGGAGGAAAATTGATTTGATGTCTAATAAATAATTAAAAGTATAAATAATTAAAATTATTTCTACATTTTTTTCAGTATTTCGGTAAATAATAATTAATGAAATAATTAAATTCCCTTTTACAGTTTTTCACCATTTTTTTTGATTCTCTACATCTTTCTACGTTTCATCAAAAAAAATCCGTACACCTTGAGAGTCATCATGGATGGACATAGTAAGATTTGTCAAGAAAATCAAAGAGAAAAAAAAAGTGAAAATTTGAAAAATAAAGACAAAATTTTGACTCAAAAGATTTTCAGGTGGACTTATTGCATCAGAACAAATTATTGAACAAAAAAGTAGATAGCCAATCTAAACCCCTTTTTGAGAGTAAAAAAAACTAAAATTAAAAACTACACAATTTTCTACTACTACTCGAGAAATAAAACACAAAAAAGTAAATTTGTCCAATTTAAGTAAAATAGGAATTAGTTAAAAATAGTTTTTTTCTTTTCTAAACTAATATTAGTTAAAACTTAACTGTAAAACTTTTGAAATTTTATACAATTTTTTTATCAATTTCCATGAACCGTTAGTAAAATTTTGTGTTTGTATATTTGTAAAGAGGAAAGATAACAGACTTGAGAGAGGGGAGGGGGTACTTACAGATAAGGAGAGATTGTAGACAAAAAAAAGAAAAAGAAAAGAAAAATATTCTAAGATAATTAATTATAATTCTACACAACTAAAAAAGAGAAAAAATTAAAAACTAAAATCCATTTTTTGTTTGTGACATGCAAGTCTTCAAATTGAATGTTGACCCTTGTCGTAATTGTGATCAAATAAGGGAGGGGGGCTGTGGTTGATATTTAACACCAATGCATTTCAGCAAAGTTGGACTTGTTCTTGAACATGGGCCCCCAACTTCCGTATTGATCCTTTTGTTGTTGTTGTTGTTGTCCATTGTTGGAGGACTTCTGAGTTGAACCTCCCCAACAATCCATCTTCTTTTCCATCTTGTGAGCTGTTTCATAGCTCGCCTTCCTACAATTTCAAAAATTAATAATAATTAATAATCAAAATTGATTTTAAATAATTAAATAGGTAATTAATTGAAGATTCTCGTACCTGGCAGTCAAATCATTATTGCGTCCCGTCGTGGACATGATGGAAGATTTTTCACCTTGTGGAGCCATAGTGTCAAATGTGTAATTTGGTAGTACAAGAAAACTGTCAAATTTGACTAGTGAAATCTTTCAAAATTCCAAATTGTCCTCGAGTCTTTCTCTTTTGCCTTCAAAAAGGGGACTGTGGCCGGAAACCTACGGGTGACTGAAATGTTACTGGAGAGAGTGATGACTTTTTATACTCAAAAAAATAGTCTTCAGTACAATCAAAGTGAGACAATTCCTTTGTATGTAACTGTAAAAAAACATCAAATTCGTCATAATTAAAATTAGTCATCTTTCATTGACGCAAAGTTTTAAAAAGGTAAGTCCTCTCTCTACATAATTATACATATTTAAAATGACGTCATATGCAAATCTTTATTCTTAACCAAGTTCTAAGTTCCATCAACTAAAAATGAAGTTGAGTTTGATAAATTCAAAGTGCATTGGATAAGCAAAAAAAAGATAAAATGCAAATCTATTACGCATTTACTTAACATTGAACACGTCTTTACGTTGATACGAAAACAGGATAAAAAAAACAACAACAAAGTTGACTCCAGTAAAAAAAATACAAGACATGATTTAACAACGTGATTAACTTTTCCTTTCCTACGAGAGTCCGAGTCCCTGACGACAAGAAAACAAGAATTGAGCATGTACTCAAGTAGATAAATGTTAATTGAGATTACATAATTGAAAAAAATAAACAGTTGTGGTGTGTCATAGGCGGAGAAAGTGTCAAAAGAAAAGTAGGATGAGTAAAGGACTGGACCAATAATAGACGAAGGAGTGACACCACTTTTTGTATGTACACACAACACAACATAAAAAAACTGCCTCTCATAGCTCTCTTGACGTGTAAATATGGCGTCATGACAAGGCTACTGAAAAAAGTGTCTTTCCTTGAATTTTTGATGGGACAGTAAAAAGGAATAAAAATATGAGAAGGGGGATGTTGACTGCATACAAAACAGATTTTTCACGTCATCCCCAATAACAAAAAGAAGAGTACTTTCCTCTACAAGAATGAATGTTGAGCTCTATCATGGAGGGAGAATGTGTAAAAGTGGTCCAGTAGACTGAGAATGTTCTACAAGGAGTAGAATTCCAAAGTCCAAAGTTTATTTTGGCGATTTAATTTATGCCCTCAATTAGCATATTAGCAAGTATGACGAGAGATTAGCATAGATGCTGGTTATAGTTATGTATATCCTGTCTTTGTCATTTAAAATTTGAGAGAGCATGAGAGGGATGAGGGGGGGGGAACAAAAAAAATAGTGATAGATTAGTATGATAATGAATTGTATTCTTTTTGAGAGGACTCTTTTGTGTAGACTCCACTAGAGAAATATTTTGTGTACTCACCTAAAGTTGGCTTTGATTCAATTCAAGGAACGTGATGGAGTTGAGTAAGAACACAGAGTTCAAGACGATTTCCCGAATTTCCAAGACGACTGCCCTTGCGGCTGTGCAAGTTTTTATCTAGTCTGTAATATCAAAAAACACATTTACAATCACACACAAAAAATTAGTTGTTTTTCATCATCACACACATTTTTATTGTCATTCGAATCTCATCTTTAAATAATCTTGTCCTTCTCAAAAAAAAAATGATAACAAGTGTTTGTTAACTGTTATTGAATTGAGTGAATAATAATTTGGAAAATTGGAGTCATTTAAAGTAAATTAATTGAGGGAGGGGGGGAGAGATAATCAGATTAAATAGAATTTTGAAATGATAAGCATGTACATGAATGGACTGTACAAAATGATTTTTTAAGGAGCTCTAACATGGTCACAAAATTTTCATAATAATAATAATAATACAAGGCAAAAGTTACAAAGAAGAAAAACTTGTTTATTTCATGTCTACATTATCATCTTACTCTTTAATAATTGTCTTCCTTCTCTCTCTCTCTCTTTTCAATTCTAAATCATGTCTCGATCACGAGCTCAGCTCGTGTCTCTTCTCTCTCTGTGAATGTCTACCTGGCCAGTGTCTTTCATGTTGTGTGTCATTTGCATATTTAAAATGATATTGAACATTTAAATCTTTGCACATTGGACACCTGTATCTTTTTTTTGCCAAACAAAACATTTTATGTACAAAATACACAACAATGGGCTATCAATGTTCATGTAGTCCTTAATCAATTAAAATGATTTTGAAAAATGATCTCAGGTGACAATTCTCAACAATTGTCATGGTTGTGCTACTTGCTCGGGATGTGACAATTAAATGAAAAATGGGGGATGGAGGTCTTACCTGAGATTGTTGAAGAGACGAAAAGTTTCTTGGATTTTGAACAGGCTGTTCATCGACACATGAAGGCTGGGTTGATGTTCAAAAATAAATAAAAAATAATCCAAAGGAATGGATAGGGTAGACTGCGATGAAGCAATTTTCACGCTGCTTCTTTCTCAATTAATTCAATTTTAAAATATTGACCAAAAGTCAAAAATTTATCAATTCTCTTTTATGGATCCAAAAAGTCTGTAAAAAAATTCAATAAAAAATGTCAATTTATTAAATGGACAAAATATAACTGGAGATTTAATTAAACAATAATAAAAGTATAATTTTACCTGAAGAGTTGTACAAGAGACTAAAAAATAGATTTCACTGCTCACTACTCACTGGATCAAATGATTACTAAATGAACCAGGTAAGGAGATTTTATCAAGATGAGATTGACGCAAACGAACCCCCAGGCCCTCACTCCCTACGTTCTTGTTCTTCTTTCTTGGAAAGGAACAAAAAAATAATAATCTTCTACTTTTTTTCTCCTCTCTTCACAACCTCCGTCAAGAAATTGAAGATTTTTCTTGTTTACTTTGTACTCGTTCTCTCAAAGTCTATAACGTATGATGGATTTACATATAAAAATATAATCATAATTTTTAATATAATGGATCACTTTTATAAAATGATAAACAACTCCGTCAAACAAGGAACAGGGCAAGAGTCTCAATGTCAAATGTGTCCATTGGTCCACATGATTATGATCATGACTTGGGTGCATGGTTCCCCCTTCTTTGGACAACATCTTCAAGAAGTTACAGAGGACAAGGGAGACTACCATGCAAAGGAGAAAAACTGAATTCATTTCAACATCATTTTTCATGCAGTCACATGCACACGGAATGGAGAAATCAAAACAAAAACAATTTATTAATTCCATTTCAATTATCAACAAACCTAAAAAAATTGCATCTCCATCTTACAACATTTCTATCCTTTTACTTTCCATTTTGTTTACAAAATATTATGAAATTAACATTGTTGATTATAATTAGATTCATTTTAGACAAAAAAAAAGTCGGGTGAGTTCAGAATGTGTACACTGTACAGTTGGAGGAGATAAAGTTTCTTGAGATTTAATTTTGGATAGTTTGAGAAATTTTCCGTTGAGGAAACCCTTTTTTTGGGAGGAATGTAAACAAAAATGTTTTGTCTCTTCCTCCATCCCTCACGCACATGGAATGAATAATCAGGGCAAAAGGAAACTAACAAAAGCCCCTAACGACGCCTCCACTCCAAGAGAACAAAGACGAAGGGCTAGAAAAAAAAACACAATCATTCGCCTTGACTCCCTTGAGGGAACTTGAGAATAAAATATCATGACGGAGATTCCAAAAGATGAAATTGAGAAGATAATGATTCCCTCCTTACCCAAAAAAGAATGACCATCTGTAGCTCATGAGACTACCTCATGATCTTGTTTTTTTTCCCTTGTACATCGTCGAATCCCTTCCCTTAGAATGTGGCCTACTGTAATTGTGACAGAAAGTGAAACATGTACAAAGTGGAGGGATGGCTTCAAAACATGTTGGTATTCAATATAAACAATTCCAGTTCTTTCACTTGTTTGAACTTTGAACCAATGAGATAACTTGTGGTCATGAATTATGTATGAGATAAATTTTCCATGTATTCAATACCCAGGTAATTCATGCATCTTTTTTTATTCCTTTTGCGGATTTCATAAAGTCAACATTCATTATTATATAACAGATAATACATATAAAGAGTCCAGATTTCAACTATCTTCATCCTCGTCCTCATCCTCATCTTCTGTAGTCGGAGGAGGAGTGGGTTCTGTGGTTGTGGTGAGTGTGAGGATTGCATTTCCACTTTGGACCCCATGAACAAAACCACTTGCATACTGACCACCATACAATGGAACTCCATTACTGTTGATAGTACTGGAATTAGAATTAATTTTAATTGGAGGAGGAGTCTCTACAGAATTTAAAGTTGACGTTGGTGGAGATTGGAGAGACTCAATGACAACCTTGACTTGATCATTCCCTTTATGTTGACCAATTATTTGTAAAAGTTGTGAAGTGAATGACTCATTAGGTAAAGATGTTACCAAATTATTTGTTTTGTTCTTTGTCTCAGACTGTGACTGTAACAGAGCCACCAATTTCTCACGTAGGGATCCCATCGTCTCCATCAAATTTAATTTTGTGGGCGTTGTTGGAGTCAGAATATTTTGACCGGGTGCTTTCCCATTGTCTCGTATTTTAATTTGGTCTTTATTCAATTTTATTATGGAGGCCATTATCAAAGCAAGAATATCCGACTCCAATGTGTTGTTCATAACAGCCTCCGAATTTTGACTTGAGGTCAACGATTCATTGACAATTCCCATTGATTGTGGAACTGGCGGGAGAAGGGACTCCCAATTGGCTTTATTGTCCGTGTCAATGTAATCGACAGGGGATTGACTGCTAGAAAATGATCCATTTTGGGAATTTCCAATCAGTGAAATCCAATTGGCTTTATTGTCAGGGTCAAGATTTGATGGACTCAACGTTTCTTCTGGTAGTGGAGTCACTGTTGACCCCACAATTAGAGGTGTCACAATTTGAAGGGGTTGACTTGTCACATTGACAACCGATAAAGGTTGAATGGTGACTAATTGACTTGAAGGTGACATTGAAGTGGCGTTTGTAGAATTTGTGCGTAGATCACTAGCTTCTGTTGTCTTGTCTTCTTCGTAATCTTCCTCATCTTCGTTTGTTGTTTTCACGGTTTGTGTTGATGTTATCGTATCAGCCACAGTCACAGATTTAACTGTGACCTCAGTCTTTTGGGTAGCTTGTGTCGTCTCTACTGGTGCTTGGGTTGGTCGAACTGAATTGATAGTATTGATGAGAACATTAATAGCACCGGAAATTGTATCGGACACTCCTTCCGGTAAAAGTGAAATGGAATTGTCTATGAGAGATGAGGCATTCCCGGCTAGGGCTGAACCAACAATTTTCAGAATTTCTGGGACTAAAATTATTTAATTTTTTTTCTTCTTTAATTCCAAATTTAAAGTAATTTTTAAAATACCTATTTCCGGTAACTCATTGTCATCTTCGTCTTGTCTCCCTGATCTGATTAACTTGCTTTTCTTTATAACAAAAACACTTTATACATTAAAAACATAGAACATTAGGAAAAATTTAATGTCTTACTTTAATTAGTTGATTGGAGATGTTTTTGGCAAATGTGATACGCTCCAAAGGATTAAAAACGTTTCTACTTGGACCATTGTACTGGATATCAGTCGTGCTGTTTGTTGGATAACATTTTGAAACCTGAGAGAGGGGTCAGAGTTCAAAATTAATTGTCTACAATTACACAAAGAAAAGTAATTCACCTTTAGCAAAAGGAAGACAAATGATGCTGAAATAATCCAACTAGGCATTCTCCCTTTCTTTCCCCGTATGAACTCAAGCTTAATAATTAAACACTTTTAATAATAATAAATTATTATTATTCAATTAGTTGAATTAATTATTAATTCAATAAAAAATGAACAAGAAAATAAAATAATGTCCTACAGAAAATCAAAGTATAGGCAAAAAGAGATTTTTGGAGGAAATAGTAGAGGATAATATACCTAATTTATTCTTATTTATTTGACAACATTTGTATTCAGTTACACAAGACAGGACAATGCAATTAAATAGTTGGTACACATGTGGCCCATTTAGACACTTTTTTCCTATGAAATCTACGTAATGCCATCATTGTATCTTTTTTCATAGAATAATCCTCATCTTTGTTTCATTCCTATTGACAGATACATATCCAATTGGCTTAGTTGTTGACTCTGTTATAGTGGGTCAGAGAAATCCGAGATTAATTAGTCTGTGACGTGGATGATTCCTCAAATTTTTAAAAATGTTTTTCCTAGATGACACATGATCTCTGGTTTTTATAAACATTAAATTGAATTTTGAATCAAAGTCATTTTTATTGCAAACTTTTGTTTTGAAAATATCAATCATAATTTTTCCAACATCATGAAAGGGTTCTAAAATACTACAAAAACTTTGTAGAATATTTAGTAGAAATTTAATTAATTTGATGGTTAAATATTCAATTAATTGTGAATCATTCTTGATAGTCAAATTCCATATTGTGATTTGAATGTTGAGGACTACAAGAATAATCTTTACATTTTCTTGTCATGATGAGAGTTGGACATTGCCTTCCACCATTTGCACTGAAAATCTGTAATAATTATTTATTAAAATTTTAATTAAATTGTAAAATTAAATATTAAATTAGAATTTTTTAATTACTTTAATGTAACGAGTCTTAGCCTTATGACCACGATTTCCACATTTTGCACTACAAGCGGACCAGTCACTCCAGTCACTGACGACACAGTCAACTGGTGGATCCGTGGGATTGTAGGGTTGATATGATGGCCAATTGTTGTGATTTCCGCTGTTATAATTATTTCCGGTATTATAATTATTTCCAGAATTACTTGCACTATGTCCCATTCCATAATTAGGTCCAGTTGGCACTGAATGACCCGCTGTTCCTTGAATTAAACTTTCTGAAAAAATAATTATTTTAGAAATAATTAAAATATTAATTAAATTAATTAATTTTTACCTTTCAAAGAACTACAGGAAGTTTCACATTCTTTTTCAGACAGGAAATTATTTTGATTTCCTTTACACGGATAAAAAGTAAATTTTTGGCATCTTATTTTGTGGACGTCAAAATACCAACGAGTGAGATTTCCATCATTTGGACACATGCCCACCTGTTTTGGTAGCATGCAAATCTCTGCAAATAAATTAATAATAATTAATATTCATAATTATTTAATTAAAATATTAATTTGAATTAAACCTCTCATATCTTCTGGAGCATTACACTGAGGCTTGACCCCCTGACAAGTTTCGTATTGGGAGAGCTCCAAATCACATTTTTTGTGGTCAATTCTTGGATTGACAAAGAGTCGAGTTCGAGATTTGGTTCCTTTGCCACAAGTGACACTACATGGACCTAAAAGAAATTAAAGTGTTAAGAAACATTTTTAAATGATCTTTAAAATGTAAAAATAACTTGCCCCATTCACTCCAATTTGTTGTCTCACAACCAGCTTCTACCTGTAAATTCCCCCAGTGAATTCAAATAAATGGAAAAAAAGAAAAAAAAGTTGGATTTTATATAAAATGTTAAAATCTCATCATGGACTCTAATCACATAAAAATTGCCTACCGGCTCAACATCCGCACAATCCCGAATACTCCCGTAACAAATTTCATGTTCTTGAAGTTGAATTGTACATTGACGATCTCTGGCCAATTGAGACTGTAAAAACTTTCTCTCTCTCGTCCGTCGTCCAAGTCCACACGTGGCACTAAATATAAAGAATTCATGAGGAGGAGGAAAATAATTTATGTCTTCTGTATCAAAATGGGGTCATAGCTTAAAGGTTAAGGAGTGAGACTATTTTACATTTTTTTTGGCAGACACAAAGAGGGAAGGGAGAAATACCTGTACTTAAAAACTGCCATGCAAACTCTATAGGTAAGTGTACCTGCAGAGAGACCATGGGAACCATTCTGTTGTACTACAAGGATTATTTCGACGTTGTTGAGAAGTCTCATATTCCGAATAGAACACATCTTTATTCATATTCGGAGATCCTCTGGAGGATTGAGAACCTCCTCCCCCACCTCCTTGATGAGCAGCCAGCTTCCTACCAGTTCATACATTAAATTAAAAATTTAAGGTGAAAACTATCCACCTCCTCCTCCCTTTTCAATCCTCCACGAATATTTTTAAGGAATATGTAAATTACTTCCCATGAGAGACTCCCTCCCATGAAAGTGAAAGTATTAATGAGAATATATTTTATCTTTTAGTCAAATGATGAATGGAATTTTACCAACAACGAGCTGAATTGTAACAATTCTTCTTCTCTGAAAGTTTTCGACTACATCCAAAATCTCCGGCTTTTATAGAGTTGACGTATTGACGATATCTCGTTTGAGCCCCTCTCCCACATGTCACTGAACATTGACTCCATTCTGACCACAGGCTGACTTGACATTCAGCTGGAGGCAAAAATCAATTGTGCATTTAATTGGAAAATTATTTTAAATATTAAATAAAATTGAAATTATTGGTTACGCTTGTGCTGATGTTCAGATTCATGATAAACTTGATCATCTCCATAATCATTAGAAAAGCTGTCTGTTGAAGCACATTCTCTTTGATAAGATCTTTGTTTTGTGAGTCGAAGCCTTGCAAATGGTTTCACAATGTTCCCTGATGGATCATAAAATGGAGAATTCTCTTCACTTGTCCAAACAATTCGGCGTATGCGGTCTCGTGCGGGATCACCGGGGGGCTAAAAATGAAATGAAATTTGGGGAATAAATTACGGATTTTAATTAAATATTTTAAAATATGTACCGAGTAGCCCACACCATCATTGGTCCCTGCATCCCAAGGAAATAAATCAAAAACTTTGTCTGTCTTCCAAGTACAATTAGGGAGACATAAATTCAGGCCTGAGACTCCAACAAACCAGTCAGGGGATGGAACTAAATTAAATTAAATTCTTCAAATGTTACTAAATAATAAATTTTAAATATCAATCATTTATTAGGTTGAAGGTTAATACCTATTTTGGACACGATAGAAATTAAATTGTGATCTTTGTCAACTCTAAATACTGCAAATGTTTTGTGTCCATAAAAATTTGAATTTTTGAGTCCTCGAGCTTTGATTATCGTTCGAATATCATCACTCTGAAAAAATTGTCATTTTTTTAAATTTAATTAATATTAAAATAAAAATAATTAATTTCATGTAGGGACCTACCTTTTCTTTTAATTCACTTTCCAAATCTTTGGAGTCTCCGTCCTCAGCCACACTACGAAGTCCCTCCGATGCTATAAAAATATTAATTTATAATTAAAATAATTTTTGGGATAAAATTACAACTTACCTTCGCCGCCATATTCCCAGAATCGAAAACTTGGAGCGTGAGAGGCTCCAATGATATCACTGAAATGAGCACTGAGCGTATCAGCTGGAAAGTCTTTTGGATGGGTTAGAGATGACCAAAGTCCTTCGAATGTCAACTATTCAACAGTAATTATGAAATTATTAAAATTATTTAATTATTATTTTAATTACGAGCATAATCAACAGACTCACTTCATATTTTGCCTCATCACAAGCGCAACATGGATCCGAATTTTCGGCATCCTCTTCTCCATCCTCAGTGTCAGGACATAAAGTTTTGGTCAGGAATCCATCATCCATGAACCACTGACCCTTATTTTTAATAACAGTTGCTCTACAATAATACAAATAAATTAAATACACTAAAAATTAATTAGGAAAAATAATTAACTTTGGAATTAAATGAACCTAAAGACAACACAACCAGCCGCTATAGCAGGAGCTGTCCATCTAACTTGGGCATCAGTTTTGGGCAGTTCAGAAGTGTGCTTGACAGCATGAGGACAATTTTCACTGAATCTTGCTAAAGAATCACTTTCAACCTGGAAACTTCCAGAAGGACTTTCTGGAGTATGACCCTCCCCTGGTTCAGCCACCAACAAAAATCCCGAAAATTTTTCTACTGCATACTGATCACTCGGTGCTTGTAGTCGTACTGTAAAATAAAATATTTAAAGGGTCAACATATTTGACCCCCCAAATACGAGTTCAGACTCAGAAGGAAAACTGATAAATAAAACCAAACTGAAAAAATAACTGTTAAAATGTTTCAGGATGATTTCTCATAAATTCTGAAAGACGACATGAAATTTAAAATTAATTACGCCTCATCATTCTTGTTATCTAAAGTCTGTAAAGTTTACATGTAAAAGTTATCATAGTCAATAAAGACATAACCCTAAGATTGAACTTGAAAGATATCAAAAAAAAGATTCGTTTGACGGCCTTCATGACAAAGTACAAGCTAATAATAAATTAAAGTTAAAATCGTAGTTCATTACCACAAGGCACAAGTTCATCTTAATTTTACATATGGAAGAATATACCAAAGACACAAAATTCACACGTGCTATGACTCCCATCTCCAAATGGTCACGACTGACGCGTATGAGCCATTGCATCAGCTTGAGCGTACAAATATGAAAAAATAGTAAAACTAAATAATATTTAATTTACATCATCCTTCCCTTATCTCTAGTCAAGACCTTTAGAAAAATATGTTGAGAGTCATGGCTCAAAGCCTTGGATTCATTTTCCATTTAATATTTTGTCACTCCATCCAATTATAATTTAATGACAGTTAAAAATATTTACAATATTTAATTTCAATTTAAAAAATAAGGCACCTGTGTACACAGCTCCCGGTACGTATTTGTCGGGATCTCCAGTGATCACAATTTTATATCCGCCATCCCCAGCATGTTTGGGCACATTGAGTCCACTGGGGGATCGATCACACCATAAACAATTTGTAATTAGGGGTTCATGGGCGAGAATTAGTAAACTCACGATCTTTATCAACGTCTTCATCACTCTTACAGTTTTCACTAAAATGGAGTCTCAATTTTCCAAAATTCTTTGGGTACTCCTTCACTTGAACACAAAATTAAATTGGTTAATTAATAGTAGAGCACTGATTTGTATCTGTTCATGTACAACACACAACCAACATTTGAAATGGCAACTTGGTCTTTGACGAGATGCGACTGTCTCTGTTAATCATAAGATGAAGAAGATGCTTCAACTTATTTTTTTACTCAAGTATGTACAATCTTTCTGATGAATGAGGAATAGGACAGATTAGACTGACTGTTAAACTGAATGACGAGGGTCGGGTTGCTCCAATTTAAAGATGAATAATTCCGTGACACAAATACGCAGAAATTTATTTTTTTTAATTCATTGCACTCCTTGTTTTTCTTGATCATGGGTCAGAGATTGGAACAAGTGCCGCTTGTCAGAAAGTGTTTTTGATGATTGATGAAAAAGATATGACAAAAATTAATAGCTCTCTCTACTTTCTGCCTTTACTAACATTTAATTTTGAACTTTGGACTTTGCTTAAAAAAAGTTTTCCATACCAAACATTTGCAAAAAAAATAACATGTTTAGTTTCATTTTGTTATTTTAATGAATGTCGTAATATGAAATTAAACATTATTTTTTAAATGTACGTAGGTCAGTGCCCATGTTAAAAGATTCCAGTGCTTTCTTACATGAACAGGAAATGCAGTTTTAGACTAAAATATTTTTAGAAAAATTCACTCGACTTTTAATTGTCAAGTTTCAATTTATTAAATGAACAAAAAAAATTTATACACCATGTTTGGTCTTGAAATTGGCTAAATGAGCTAAATTTTCATCCCGCCAGAGTCGTCTCTCGACTAATTTGTCATTGGGGACTCTTTCTTGTAATTGTCGATCAATTTCTTTGGCACTCTCTCCAGTCATTAATGGAATGGACTGCATCGTCTCAGAGACTTGATGAATGCCATTTCCGTATCGTTCACAGTAGTCAACAAAACCATTGGCATTCAATTGAGCAGTTTCTAATGGTCCCATAAAAACGTAACGTGGGGCCAATCCTTCCTTCATCACCGTGTCCACATCCTCCACTGACAAAACTCCATCACTTACTAGACGCCAACATTCATTCAAAATTGCATACCTAACCAAAAAAAATCAAAATTATGCCTAAATTCCTCCAAATATTTTACAAATACAAATAAATTTTTTACTGTATGCGATTTAGAGCAAAACCAGGAAGTTCTTTATTGAGAACTACTGGCTTCATATTGATGGACTCCATGAGTGCCCTTAATTTGGCGGCGACATGCGATTTAGTCTTTGGAGTTGGTATGAGTTCCACAAGATTGACAAAGTATGGAGGATTGACCTTAAATTTAAAATTATTTTTAATATTATATTTTATTTTAAAAATTGCAATTAGTTACGGGATGAACAACGATGCTCCGTTCTTGAATTGGAAGACCGTCAGTGAAAAGTGAGCCTTTGATGGTGGAAGTGGAGGAGCCGACAATGGCCTCATCGTTTCCAATCTCACGCAGTAATTTATCCAACTCTACAAAAATACTTTGCTTAATGTCCAACCTCTCTGGAGTATTTTCTTGTACGTACGTTGCTCCTTTTAATGCCTCCTTCAAATCTGTGTGAACTATATTTCCAAAAAAAGTAATTGAGAAACCATTTTTTTTATTGTTACCACTTTCATTGTAATGGCAAGTCCCAATTAAGAATTTAGTTTCTTTTTTTATCAAAAATACATTTTTTTACCTGTAATGAGTTCCAATTGTTGACTAACATTCAATTTACTAGGTCGAAGTTGCCCTTTGACCTGTAAAGTTTCAAGAATCTCCTTTATATGACCCGGGGCTTTCGTCAAGATTTCTGGCATTGTGTCGTACAATCGAACTTTATGACCCCCAGAAGCGAATAACATGGCCCATGACTTTCCAATCAGACCGCTATATGAATTAAATTAAAATTACAATTTATTCAATTAATAACAATTGACAAGCTTTTAGTTACCTTCCAACAATGACAACAGTTTCCATGATTTGCTGTTATATTTAAGACTGTCAATTGTTCACAACCTCACAAACTACGGCTCTTTGATAGAAGAGAGGGAGAGAGGAGTGTGTCAACTTTCGGAGAATTTGGAGAGTGAAGGAAACATTGGCTCCAATTGACTTTGAGTCAACGCCAAATACTTTATCGGAGTGTACATAATGTTATAGCATGTGCCTAACTGTACATTAAATATAATGGGATTATTCCAGTAAATATATTATCAAGGTCATAGGTATACATACCATACAAACCCCACATCTACAGGGTTCCTTGTAAATATCCCACACAAACCATTTTTATTGTTCCCCTCTTACTCTAATCTGTCAATAAAATATTTTAGAGTAGCTAAAAGCACACGACCTGTACATAAAAAATGACTGATAAAATGATAGGGCAAGTCTCTAATCGGGGGGCTGTATTCCAGTGATAAAGACTAAAAAATTTTTATGAACTTTAACGGGGGAGTTCACACAGGCCTACCTTTTGTTCGGAATGTCAACTTTTATTTTTAAGTCAACAATATCCACCCATACAAATTTAATATTATCAAAAATGAATGAATTTAAAGACATTTTCTTTACAATTTTAAATATTCATGGAAAGTCTACAAATAAATTATCCCAAGATTTTCAAGATTTAGGAGAATCTTAATTGATGTGTTTACATGTCCATATGTCATGTCGATAGAATTTATTGCCACTCAAAGGTCAGGAATAATACTCGACGCCGACTTGAATAAAAAATCATCATCATGCTCAGACATTTTAATGTCATGTACTCATGCTTACATGATAAATTGCGAAATAATGACAAGTTGAATGGAGTTAATGTGAAATTAAAGAGTGGAAAATGCTGATTTTGTACTTTTATTTCATCCTTAATTATCTCACCATATGTTCAAATGTACAACTTGAAGGAGATTGAAATTGTATCATTTTTTTATTCCCTCAGTGAAAACTAACCAACAGAAGAAGAAATTTGTTACTCCTTGCAAAAAAAATATTAAAAAACTTGCCATTTTCTTTACTTGTATCCCAAGTTAAATTTCTTTACAAAATAATTTACACTTAGAACAATTCTCATAAATTGCAATAATTATTTAATTAAAATTGACTAAATGCTTTGAAGTCCACCATTCTTGCATAACCTCATCTAATTATAAACAATTAAAATAAGTAATAAAATCCATTCCATTCAACTCAAGTAAATTGCCTAATCTCCACCTTTACAATTTAACAACATTCCTCAGTTGTTTTTTTTAATTTTGATGATTTTTGGAGCTAAAATTGTAATTTCCATATGAAATAATAAGAAAATGCATATGAGATGGTGATTATTTACATAAATGTTGATTTTAAAAATAAGAGAGAGAATGTTTTGGTATAGAGAATGTGGGAATCTATTTAAAAACTGTAACCCCTATAGAGGATTACTCCACATGGCAAAAACCCAAAAAAGATGTTATTCTACTGATACTCCACTCTCATGACTACTTTCCGGTATTCCTAACCTCCATCTCATCTTCCTCTCTAAGATTTCCTATAACTTTCTTAATATTTAGAAGGGAAATTTGTGGATATAGACAAAAAGAAGTTGGATACAGGGGATTCCCCTTCATTTGTACACCCGCTATTCTCCTCGTAGGAGAATTTCCTGTGAATTTAAAGTTGTGTATACATGTCTTAAATATACAGATGCGAATTTGTTTTTAGTTCTTTTGCCCCCGACTTGCATGCGCACCTAAAAAGAATTACATGATCTTTCTTGTGTTAACTCGTAGAAACCTATTTTCACTTTTGGAACCCACTAAATGATTTCTAAACTACAGAGGAAGAGAGAGAGAGAGATGAAATGTATTTGAGATTTTTATTTTCAGTGGCTTCAGCCTCCGCCGTTCTCTCCACACGGACGAAATTCAAGATGGGGGATAATGGGAATCTGGTTGTGTGATATTTTGTAATTTTTTCATCAATTTCTTTTTTTCTACACTTTTAATTTATGACCCGTCTCAATTTTTAACGGTGAAGGCTGACCCCCAGCTCTCTCATGAGACTCTGAGTCTCTCTCCATCTTTTCTCTGTGGTGACGACTGTACAGAGAAATAATTTAAGGAGAATTTTTGAGAATGTCCAACTAATTTCTCACTCGTCACTCCTTTTCTAGTTTGTACAGCGGTAAGTTGAGATTTAAATTTAATTAATTATGATTTTCATCAATTTAATAATTAAAAATTTTTTTCCTATAGAACGATCCGACTACTCGACCTACGATTAATTTTAGATTTATTAGTGACTTGTTTATATTTTTGCAAAAAAAAAAATTGCAAGAAATATGACGGGAAGTTGTCACATGTGGAACAAGTTTTATTGAGATCATTTTGTACAATATAAAAAAAAGTTTTTTTGTTGATGGCGTCTGTACAAAAAAGAAACTGAAGGAGGATTTTAATATTTGTAAGTGTTATTTTAGAGAACAGGGAGGGATATCTCAAACACATTGTTTACACTTTGTGTGTATCAGTAGCTGACTTTAATTTTAGACTGTGCACGTGTACACAATAATTGTTGAGAGAAACGTGGGGCATATGAAAGACGTTGAAGAACAAGCAAGCGGAATATTATTCAAGACTTGTTACAGGAATGTCCAATCTATTTATCCACACTAGACGCAAAATTTACGACTACAACCGAATATTCCAAATTAAACTAAGAGTGAACAACTAAATACGCATCAACTTTTTTCTTCTTTTCCTTTTCAATGGAACAATCGTAAACAAAACAAAACTTTTTATTTTTCAGTTGATTATGAAATATTAACAATTTTTTCTAAAAATACAAAAATGGACCGGAGGGACTCGAAAAAAAGTGGCAGTAAACAGCGTCAAAAAGACAAGTCTGGGAAAAAGTCTGAAGAAATTGAAGGTTTATTTTTAATTTTATTAACGGTGCAATTTATTTTAATCATGATAGTCTAAATATTTAACGATAATGATATAAAAAAATGATTGATTTTATTTTAGATGACCGTAAGGGAAAATCTTCTGGATTGATTCGGACAAAATTTCCATGTCGAGAAATCTACAGACCGCCAAGTAATAATAAAGGACAAAAATGATTTAATGATACATTTAAATAAAAAATGTTTGATTTGGTATTAAAATAGGCATGAGAAAACAACGCACAAATAGTACAGGAAGTAGTCATGATTTAAATAATTTTGGAAATACTGGAAACAATTGTGGAGCCCCCCAACAAATTTCTCCCATTGCTCGACCCGGCAATGGAACCAATTCTAGTCGTAGTACCTTCAATGTTCATGCCAAAGAATTTCAATTCTCTTTATTGGACTCTCCACAACAACAACAACAACATGGAAATTATACACAATCAGGTCCCTACTACTCAAATCGGCATCATCATCAACAGAACACAAATAGTGACTACTTTAATACTCAAAATGAAGTAAAATCTTCTCCCATCTTGACATCCGGTGGATGTTATCCCCTCCAACAATCCAAATCTTCGGGTACGGTCAATGCCAACAATAATTTTTACCAACTTTGGCAACAACAACAAGTTGTTCCATCTGAGATGCCACTGACAGTGAGCAAACCGAGGAATCAATCGGGGATTTTAATGGAGTCAAAGGGGTCAATGGAGCAATCATCAAAGACATTGAATGAGAATGAAGGTCATAATTTGTATCGTCGTCATGTGCCAATTCAACAGTCAAAGTCAAGTGGAAATATTTCTCTACGACAGGCCAATGACAATCTCAATGGAGGGATGGGACTTCAACATAGTTCTACTTGTGGTCCCAAAACTGTGAGATTTGACTTTCAGGAACCACGGACAACTCCCTTGGAAATTAATCATAAAGTGACTCGTGATTTCAATTCAGAATTCTCTTCCGGACAAGGACTCCCCATGGACAGATTTTCGAGAATGAAAAAAGACTTGGAATTTACTGAACAAAGTTTTGCTTCTCTCCAAATTGATGGTATTAAATTTATTGAAATTTCAATTATTTTTAATTAATTTTGTCTCATTTTCTAAAGGGGAAGCACAGGCAATTGTTCGAGGAAATAGTCATCAGGATATTGGCAACATGAAACAAATGTCAAATACAATTTCTAGTCCACAATTAAATTCAAAGTTTCGTCATATTCCCAGTCAACCACCGCCACCACCATTACAATTACAAAAGAGTCGAACAACTTTTTACATGGATGGGAATAGTTGTGGCTACAATGCCAATAATGGCCGAACAAATGTTGTCCCTCCAAATTATGACGAGTCCAAGGAAGTAAAAGAAGGAAGATCAAATATGATTCGAAGATCAAGAAGTTTTGGGATAGCACCAACAAAATCAACTGTAAATCCCAATCCATTACAACAATCATCCTCCACCACCTTCATCGCTCCTCCTCCCTTGACCATCACAGAATTGACAACATCTCCAGATTTTAATGTCACAATCTGGCCAAAATCAATTCAAGAATCCATTACAGCCGTTATGACGACGAGTGCTGACAGAGTCCCTGTACGAAGTCGAATTGAAATGGTCACCAAAATATTTTCGGTGATTCTTCGAGAGTATGAAAAGTCAACATTTACAAATGGGCAAAAAGTTAATGGGAATGACACAATTAATAATTGTGAAACTCCAGATAATGTGGATGGTGTCAAGGACATTGTGTTTAAAGACTGTGAGGGTAATGTGGATCAAAAGAATGGAAATGGAGCTAGAAATTCACATGACATTTCTGCTGATCTCACCTCATCAGCTGTCAACATTTTTGTTCATCTCATACAGGTGAGATAATGAACAAGACACAAAATATGAACGTTTTTTGAACGTATTGTGAATGTATAAAAATAATGTTTCAATTTTTTGGATAAAGAGAGAAAAGGATCGCACAGTGATGGAAAGTGTGTTGAATACATGCTTTGCCACTTTTCAACGACTACAAAGATTGTACAATAAAAATGGCCCACCAAATTCTCCTGAGACTTGTTCAAGGGAGAAGATTAATTCCTCTAGTGTGACATTTAAATGGATTGCTTTTCTACAATTTCTTTCTGCCATGTATGCAAAGGTGAGACATTTGACGAGAGACAAATTGAATTTTATGCAAATTGACCATTTTTATATGCAATTTTCTATTATTATGTAACTGACAACTAGATCAAGGTGTTCCGCCTTCAAAAATCTCAGCAACCTGGAATGAAAGGTAAATTACATACAAAAACATTTCTTTTATGTAGCTCTCTTTGTAACATAAAATTAATCTTGTTTTTATTTTTATGAAAGGAATGGAGGAATTAAACTTTACACTTCTTGCCCTTCTTTGTGATTCCTGTCTCATAAACTTACGGTCCCCCTTATTTCAAACGTCAGAAACGGTAAAATTTTCTTTTGTAAACATGTCCAAATTTGTATAAAAATTTAATGTAAATTTGATTAGATGGATCCGCTTTTTAATATAATGACGTCCATTGGAAGAGATATGGAAATGACATTTCCCATGAAGATGAAACAAATTCTGGCCGCTGTCCGGGACGCCCTATTGGGCATCAGGCCCTTTTCAGAGGCTGACGAACCTCCATCCCCAAATATCAAGAAAACTCTCATGCAATTGATTGAACTTCATGCAGCAAATTGGCATCTGTCATCCTCTGCTGTTCGTTATTATTATTCAAATCCTGGCTAATTATTTTACTGGTCAACTTTTTTTATCTCAAAAAAATGTTGACAACAAAGAAAAATGAAATTATTTTCAAATTTTTGTTGCCCCTTTCTCATAGACTCTCAATATTTATTTCAAGTCAGGTTTAATTTCAAATTGTAATTATTTCTGTAAAGTTCTATATTATTTCAAAGAAAATTTCATTTTAATGTCGATAAATAAATGAGATGGCCTTTCATTAAATTAATTTATATGAATTTTATATGCCAACCTTTTCAAAAAAGGGAATCATATTCTGCATATCAATTAAAATTAAACCATTAAAAATGTATTAGTTAGTTTTGTCTTTATTTTTAAAACTGGTATTACATTTATGGAGACTCTGGTCGGCTCTCACACCAAGAGGATTCATTGTCATCACTATCATCCAAATTGTTCATCTCATCCTCTTTTAGACTCTTGTCCTTAATCTTTGTATTTTTTAGTTTTCCATTTTGATACATATTTAAAATTCTTTTGGCAAGGGCAGTCCTCTCGGTCATCTCCAGAGAAGATTTCGTCGGGGAATTTGTGTCCTCATCAGTACTAGAATCATTATCTTCCTCTTCAGAATCAAAACAATCTTTGGCCCACTGAGGAAGTTGCAGAGATTGAAGGACCTCCATTGATTTGACGTAACATTCTGGTGAAAAATTAACCGTCTTTTTCTTCCCCTTAGAATCTCCTTTAAGTGTACTACTACCACCCCCAAAATTCTTCAATTTTTTCTTGTGTAGATCATCCATTTTATTTTGTAAATATTTAATATTGACAAAATCCTTGTCCGGTTGTTTCCCATTCATGTAGATTTCGGGTGGAACTTTAATTTTGGTGAAAAATGTGTCATCAGCAAAACAAGGTAAATCGAGATAATGGGATTTGGCTAATTTTAATTGTTCCAAATTTAATTTTGGATCAGCTCCTTTAACTTTACGACAAATTTTTTGACAACACATAACCTGAGTTATATGATTGACCTCCCGCATTGACTCTAATTGTAAGTAGTCTGCCACAAAGTCATGATTGTGACCCGTGTCTGGCTCACTTGTCTCATCCTTGTCCAAGTCTTGAGAATTTTCAGTGCTATCTTCATCACTCTCTCCATCACGAGGGCAGAGGAGGGGTCCTTTTTTTAAATGGGATGTAAAATGATAACTACAATTTGCCTTTGGACTTGTTGGACTGGACACTGGTGAATTTAAAGGGGGGTTGATGACATTTTCAATCATAAATATTTCATTTATTTCATTCAATAATTCCTTTGATAATGGATAGGGAAGATTATCTTTGTTGTCCATTCTGAATTTTGAACTTTGTGAAATATTATTTTGTTTGGGAGATTTAGCTTCTGTACGTGAACCAATAAATCTTGGTGTCTTTATTTTACATTGATTTGTTGCAGATGAACAAGATTCATTAGTCTCGCTTTGATTTTTAATTGTGGCAGCACACTTTAAAGTTTTTCGAAGTAAATTAGTGAAATTTGAATCTTTTAACATGTCTGGTACAATTATTGTAGATGACGAAGATTGAGAAGATGGATTTACATCTGGCTCCGTCTCAACTATGACGTCTGATTTCACACAACTGATATCTTTAATTTCTTTGACCTTGACCTCAAGAGAAGGTGGAATGGACGCTGATACTGACTTTTCAAGTTTTTTGGGGATTTCTTGAGAGCGCTTAACTTTAATTTCTGTAGACGAATTAGTTACCCCAACTTTTTTAATTGGAGATCGTTCTTTAATATTTGATTTATTTCCATTAATCTTACATTTTGACACTGACGGTTCCGGTATTTTAAATGAAGTTGATGATGGTGTCTTGCAATTAACTTTTTGATGTAGTTTGGGTTTATCATCATTAGTAGTTACAGTTTGAGAAATTTGTCTTGAACGAGGTCTGTTCACAATTGGCCTGGATGATTTGTATGGTGAAGTTTTGAGATGGCCATTTTTCTGAATTGAATCAATCAATTTAGGCCTTGATCTTGATTTTATATTCGTCTCACGATCATAGGAAACTAATAATGGAATGGTGGATGCCTTATTTCTAAGGGGAATTCGTTGCTTTGAACCTTCAGTTTTTATACATTGTTGTTCAAATGATCTTACAGGTTTAGCAATTATCTTGGCAGGCTGAAAATTTAATTGTTATTACTCTTTTTTTGTGTAAAAGACTGAATATAAAAAATCAACTTTTTATTTACACATTTAGTTGGAGGTTCCAAAGGTGGAAGAATTCTAGAAGAAGAATTATGGTGACTAGTGGATCTAGGCAAGGGAGGCAAAGTTGACCTTTGTCTAGTTTTTGGTTTCAGTTGAACTATATTTAACTGTTGAAAGCTAGAAGAAGCTAATGGAGGTTTTCGTAAACTGTCTAATTTCTTTGGATTTCCAGAATTGATTATTTTCTTGAGCTCCAGAGATCCTCGACCTTTCAGTTGGTTGCTTTTGTCCATGATTTAAAGAATATACTTTATTGTAAATTGTGATATAGTGGAGACGTACAAAATGAGCGAGTTACATGAAAGATAATGTTCTTGTGTCCCCTTTGCATCGATTCAAGAGGACTCTCTGGACTGTTTCGCCTGGAATGATGAAAGCATGGAGGAAAAATATTTTTTGATACAGGTTTGGTGAATTGTCCATGACAACAATGACATTGAATCATTTTTAGCCTCATCAGGTGAGGCGATTTTTGGGGAAGAATAGAATCGGAGGACAGACTCATTTACCTAAATTAAAGAGTTTATTAAGCATATGAACCTACCATACTCATCTCTTGTCACAATTACAATGAGGCTGAAGAGAAAAAACAATGACAAAGGTTAGGCTTCATACTACTAGATAGGTAATTTTATTGAGTAATTTTTTATTTACATGACAGCAATTCATTCTGAAAGATTATTTTTTATCGTTAGTCGTCTGTAATTTTTCTAATCTTTCCTTTTCGGCACGTTCTAGCCTTCTTGCCTGGACTTCACTGCGACGATATGCTTGCTCCTTGTTCCTCATGTAGTCCTCTTGTTTAAACCGGAGAAACTGCACTACTGGAAGCATTACGCAGCCAAGAGCTAAAAACGCGACACACTGTCCTAAGAAACTTTTAACACCTTTAGCTGTAATCTTTTGGTTGGGATGCACTCTAAACTCCACGTCCATTATCGCCCTCTTACTTCTTTTGAAAAATTCCTTCATTTTTTCGAGATTTTGTAATGTTCTTTTCTGTAATATCAAATAAATAATATATTTGTGCGTCAACAGTCCTTGTTTAATTTACAAATTGTAATTACATTGTAACATGTATAATCTACAAAATGATTTTATGTGTTACTCATTGCACAATGAAAAACGTTGCTAAACTACAATTAAAACAATTATTTGACTACCTCCTGATCACGTTTGAGTATCCTTCACAAACAATTCCAAGAATGGAACTGACATGATGAAATACTTTCAAAATTGAAAGTACATTTCTTTTCCGGTTGTATCAGACTGATGAAAGACTTGTACACAAAAAATTATAGAGTAAAAAAAGGACTCTTTCTTGTTTCAATCACAAAATTTAATCAGCGTTATTATCTTGCAAATTGTAAGACCGAAAAAGATAAAAATAATAAATAAAGAATTTGCGAACTTTTGCGAACAAATATAATTCAAAACATTGCAATGGCGCAAAAAAAGGCATCCTTGCGTAAATGTTATTGACGTTTTTATGATTTACTTTTAGGGAGTTTTATAAAATCCCAAATTCTACTCCCAACTCTCTTCGCGACGAGTAAGGCACCCTTGCCTCTATCATAATACATTAGACACTCAATGGCGGAGTCGAATTTAAGTCGAGTTTGTGATTTTATAAAACTCCCTTTTATCTTAAAAAGTTGAATGAAAATGTTAAATTACAAACATGATTCATATGATAGTTAAAAAAATAAACACCAAAACTTTTAACATGACATTGCCAATTGACTGACAAGACTGGATGAGTAATGTAGTGAAAAAAAAATTCAAAAAATTTTCGTTTTTTAATTCTCCTATGTGTAAATGTTTTTTCTAAGACCTATACGAACATTTTAGGTCAAGTTAATTTGCGCCTTATTGTGACAAAAATGAAAAGTAAGTTATAAATTATCGAAAAGTATTCGGAATAATAATTAACAAAATTCAGCAACAGTAACAACAGTTAGAAGGATTTTTATTCGACACAGGATCAGTTTTTTCAGAGATTTTTTCAGGGACGACACCAGCGTCCTTAGAAGACTCGGATTTTAAAGGAAGACCCACTTGTAATTTGATTTGTTCAGGCTTGATCTCATCGGATGTAGTCAATTCTCCTGTACTTCCAGCGTTATCCCAAGCCATAGGAATATCACCATCACTACGAAGAATCCTCTCCTCAATTTTTCTTGCATTGAATCCCGGCTCTAAATTTTCAGGAACCTATTTTATTTTATTTTCAGAAAAATAAGACACATATTAGTCAAAATATTATATATTTACGAAATATCTAATCCTCAAAGTAATAAAATAATTTATATAATTATTGTCGATTAATAGTTACAAAATGGTAAAGTTACATTTGACTGTTGACTTTTAGGTGATTTGGAAGAAATTGGAGGCCACACCGACGATGGTGGGGACTGATTATGAAGCTCGTCAAAATTTATGTCCTTGAAAAACTCATGGGATTGAATAGATGTATAAGGCTCTGAATCCTGAGAACCCAGTCGTTCTGATGGTTCTAATATCTATTTTAAAACATTAAAATCATTAAATTAATTGACATTATGTTAATCAACATGTTATTCTAGTTTATAGGTGTATAATTTTCAAAAACACTCACTAGTAAACTTGACACTAGGCTTTTAGCATGTGGGTCATACTCTGGAGGAAATTGGTAATCTACTTTGGTTATTTTTTGAAAGATTAAAAACTCGTTCCTGTAAATAAAATTCAAAAAAATCCCATCAACTTTATCAGCATTTTGTCTTTACAAGACGAACATAAATGATATTTATACAAGACAACAATAAAACTTACGGTCCGTTAAATGGTGACGAGCCTATAAATAAATAAAGATTACAATCACTCAACTATTATTAAAATTCTGATTCTTACTTTAATATTTTCACATGAACTGAGTTACAAATAACGAACCGGTTAGAAATTGATGAATGATGCAGCCGTAACCCCAAAGATCAGATGGAGGTCCCACAATTGAGTATTTCCCTTGTAAAATCTCGGGTGATACATACTGGGCGGTCCCTACAAAACTATTTCTTCTTACCCCTCGTTTAGGTTCTACATCACTTGTAGTGGCTGTAAATTAAAACATTTTGTTTTTACGAGTCATGGCAAGAGATGCAAATGAATGATGTTAATAATTTTTAAGGCAGAAAAAGTTCAAACCATCGTCATTTTCATCTTTTTTTGTCAACTTTTCCTCTACTGGGAGTACTGTTGTTGCTGGCAAAACTTTAGCAGAACCATAGTCTGTTAAAAGTATATGGCCATGTTCATTCAACAAAATATTTTCAGGTTTAAGGTCTCTGTGCACAATACGTAGCGAGTGTAAATGTCGAAGAGCTTGTAGAATTTCTCCAGCATAAAACTGAGACGTTTGTATATCAAAAGTCTCGTGAGCGTTTAGTAACTTTAATAATTCCCCTCCACTACCATAAGTCATGACAAAATCTGAAATCATAATTGTAGTGGTAAATATTTTACAAACGAGAACAATTAAATATACTTGTAATCCACTGAATATATTAAATGAAATGAATAACTTACAAAGTCTTTCTGAATCCTGGAATGTTGCGTATAGATGAACAAAAAATGGAGCAACAGCTGATCGATTCCCGGATAAAATAGTCATTACTTCTTTTTCTCGTTGGATTGACTCAGCCTTTTTCTCACGTAATATAAACTTTTTCTCGCATACTTTTACTACAAAAATTTTTACAACATATTAAATGACACACATTATTACAAATTCCCTTATTTTTTTACAAATGCTTTACTCACTTGCACATTCTCGAAAACTTTTAGCATCCTTTGCCAAGTATACCTGTCAAAGTATTTATATAACATACAGAAAATTAGAGTGTAATTCATAAATAATTACGTAATGGTAAAATATGCATGATAAAATTAATTTACCGATGAAAAACTGCCCTCGCCCAATAGTTTCCCAAAGATGAAGTCATTCGGAGTTTTTTTCATAGGTCTGGTCGGTTCTTTCTCGGGTACAGTCGGGACAGAATCTCCCTCTCCCTTTACATTCTTGTCCATTGTTGAGTCAGAGGAATTAGAGACAACGGACGGTTTTTCGGGTGAATCATCCGGTAGCAATGACCTCAACTGTGCACTATTTTCCATTGTGCGATTATTTATTATTTTTAATTGTAAACTTGTCCGTTAATACATAACTTCACTTGAATGGGGATTAACTTGTGTACGAGTATAATTTAAGGGTTGATTCAATCAAGAGTAAACGTGAGGACACACAAAAATTAAAAAAAAAATATCCCAAATTTATTTTGCTTCCGACGTTTCTAATTCTTAGACAGTTCAAAAAGTTTCCTTTCCCGGAGAGAGTAGACATCCTTGCATTCGGTGTGAACTTTCAAAAAAAAAATTGACCGAAATTGACGAAAAAAAGACTCTTTGTTTTGCGAATGACATGGTAAGTATCTTTCATTTATTTTCACACCAGTAAAGTCTCCCTAATATAACAATTTATAGTTTGTACATTACAAGGTTTAACAAAATGGATTGCAAACTATTAGACTTTGAGTATGAAAAGTGTACAAAGCAGACCAGAAAGACTGAAAAATGTTGGCTTGTCAGGTGTAGCAAATAGCAAGTTCATGGACTTTCTTCTCCAAGTTGAAGAGGTAAACCTTTTCAATGAAAAATTGTTGCCAATAAATAGATAGATTGCAAGTCTTTACATTTCAGCAAATTTTTCATCCTTCAAATAGCTTTCCTTCTTTTCCATTTCTAGTATTAAAATACAAAAAAAAACTAGAGGGAAAGTGGACGACAAGATAAATCCATGGGGCCCTTAGACATTTCCCATCATCTTGTAGTTTCTACAACTTTTTGGCTGATTCAGCAAATCCCGTGTAATTGTCCTTATATAAATGGTGTTTCTTCTATTTCTTCCAAGGTAGATTGACATTGTTTCATAGTACAGTATAATAAATAATATTACACATGGGACGGAAGTTGGAATGAAATTGAACAGATTTTTTTTCTGACTGTACATAAACATATTACTGTCCATCATACAGTACAGCACACACATGCTACAAAGAGATAGAGGAGAGCCTGGTGGTCATGAATAAAGTTTTACTTGAGAATTTTATTTTATTTATTCAATAAAATCGTCGAGTATTTTTTTTCATTTTGGCCGGAAATATTTCCTCCATCCTTCTTCTTCTCCCCGAAAGAAAATAACATTCTCTGAAGGATGTTCGTGTTTACTTCACTCAACATGATCTCAGTTCAGTGGGCTACACACTAAAAAATTCGTGCAAAACCCAAACGTGCGTAGTCAGCAAAGTATTTTAGGGCACAATGTTAGAGTGGTGTGTGAAATGTGAGACTCTCAAGGCCTACTTCAACTACTTTTCTCCCTCTACCTTTTTCTGTTTCGAATTTATTCTTCAACATGTACATAACATACAACTACAAAAATTCTTTTCTATAGTCAAAAAGAGTAGAAAAACATTTTTTATATGGATGAAATGATGAAACTATAGACTTTTTTTCTTTTCTTTTTTTTTTAAAAAAAATCCCATTTTGCTTTGTGATAACTACAGGATCCTCCATACATGTAAAGTTTACATTATAAAGTGAAAAGAGGAAACAATGAAAAATGTGATTATGATATGCTCCCTACTTCTTCCTTTTGAGTCTCCTACATATAAAAGCCTTTATTCTTTTTTTCCCCTCGATCTCAAGATATTTCATGGTTATCGATCAGTTCCTTTTACATGTATGTATGTACGACTGTACGCGTAAATTTTTGATGGCATAACCAATAGTATTTCCTCACAGGCACAACCACCACCACCTTTCCTAGTTTCTCTCTGTTTAACTCTATTGTTAAAACTATAGACAGGAGGATATACATCATATATATTTCAATCGAGGTCCGAAGTCATAAACTATCGAACTTGGGAGCTCTCCTCCCAAAAAAGGGAGCCTGTGTGAGGTCTATAGTCATATCCCAACGACTTGAGATTTTTTAGAGTGATTGCTGGAGAAACAGAGTTTGATCTTTTTTCAAGATTCACTTTCCCTTGTGTACATACTACTGTAGTATGTACATGAATGTAAAATCCAAGTAAAGCATTTGCTGAATGTTCACTGTCAAAAAAATGCGAAATGAAAAAAAATGAGGGGGGTCTATGAGGGAAATATTTCTCTAGTGTCCTCCAGCAATGGCTTCGCTATCAAAATAGACTGATATCATCCAAAATTACAAAATTTAATAATAATACTCGTATACACTAGCCTTGGAGTAGAGCACACACAAAAAAAATATTCATGCGTCTCAAATATTTTAACCTGTGTGTTGATCTTGACACCTCAAAAGAAAGTCGTTGTTTTCTTTTATACGACGTTATCCTCCAAGATGAAAGCAACAATTTATGATAAAACGACATGAATTTTTACCCCCGTCCCATTCTGTATCAAATTTCAAAAGTAAATTTATTTATTAAATAAATTGCATGGCCTTTACCTACATACTCACACAAGAGAGAGAGAGACGACAGTTACAAAGTATTGGATGAAAGAAATTGTTGCAATATTTTAGTTTACATGAAAAAAGGGGAATATAGTGACGTTTTCTTGGAGAAAAAAAATGCGCACAACCATTTTCAACTGATCATTTCCTTTGATGTAATACTGATTTCTGGCTATAAAAATGATGTTGAATATTTACCATTTGACCACAATGTTTTTTATTATGAATAAATCCGACTTTTTCCTAACATTCAATTACTAGTTTACAAGACGTATGGTGTGGTGTGTATAGTAGCTGATTAAAGTATAAATGAGGATTTAATCGTAAAAGTTACGTGGGAATATCTTGAGATGTATATAGTCTAAACATTTAGAATACTGATGAAGAGTGTCGTGTGAGAGGAATCCAAATTAGATGGTAAAAGCGTAAAAAAACTACAACCCGAAAAAAGGGAATTTCGGTGTAAATGTTTTTAAGGCTGTTGAGTAGACGTAGAGTATTCTCATTATTGTTTTTTTCTCTTTTGTATGTATGTTCTAGGTATTGGACTCTTGACTGTCCATGTCGGGACCATGACGGCTTTAATGATAAATCGGTTCCCTTCAGTCTTGAGGAGAGTAAACACAAGGTCTCAATTAGTAAATGGTTGTTGGTGTCTCAACCCAGTCAGAAATGAATCCACCAAACCTCCTGCCTCTGAAGTAAGTCATCTCAAGTTTTTATTTAACAACCTTTCAACAATTGTTTTAGGTGGAGCAATATAAAAATCACAAGTTGTTTTTTTTGTGACTGGTCCTTAAATTTACTCCATTTCCTTTTTTCTACGAGTCTCGTATTATTTTTTTTCCCCACTTTTTTTTTAATATTATTTTTCCTAGAATTTCATTTTCGCAAAGGAGAGTCATAATAATCATAAAAAAGGAGGATAGTGTGTCTCAGCGGAAGCTGGAAGATGAGGCGACAAAAGTAAGGATCATAAAAGTGGATGAAATCATATGATGCAAATTATATCTTTCCTTTTTTTGTCCATGTTCCAACTTTCGAGGTTTATTAAAGAGAACAAGACTACTATGTAGTGTATTATTCTCTTATCTTTTCTTAACCAAATTTGTTGAATGACTTTTTGTGTTGTAGAGAGAGAGAAAAAAAAATGAGAAGGAGCTAAAAATAAATAAAAAAGAATATCTAATTTAAAAACAATTTTCATTAAGCTTGGACATAATGGGTAGTTCCATGGGTTATATATGTCAAGGTTGAAACAAAAAAAAGGAAAGTTATAGAGGATGATAAAGTATATGGAGATGGAGGTAGGGAAAGCTCTGTCTATGTAGAGAAAAATTAAAAAACCAATCCATTAATGTCGGATATTCCTCTGTAGGTTCTTAGTTGTCACCTAATGAATGGTGTGCCATGGACATCCTACTTTGTAAAATATAGGTATGTTCACATACATATTTATTTTGATAAATTGACGTGTATTTTAATTGATTTAATAGTTGATCGAGCCTAGGATAATACTAAATTTTTTTGTTCAGTTGGGACTATAAATTACAATAAAATGTAAATGCAGTCAAAAAACTGGGCTAGATTTTAGCGGACACAGTCATCTCCACATTTTATGTTCTGTCTTACAGCAGTATAATAGATGACCAGTGGTCTCGCTCAAGTTTTAACTGGAACGTCAACGGACGAAACTACCGCATTTTACGTACGGGATGTTGGTAATTATAATGTTTTACATTTCTCTAGAGAGACACTGAATATATTATTTATTTTGAAAGATTCCCTTTATAAAATACAAGAGTAGTAGTACTACTACTAAGCCATAATGAATATACTTTGGAATCTTGTTTTGTAGGCCGTACATTAAGTATCATTGTACTCAAGGACCAGTTCATGATTTATCTGTTGAGGATAAGTTTTTCCGTGTCATCAAAATCATAAATTTGGGTAAGATACTCTTTAACTCTTTCAATTCCCATTGATTTACCATCTACACGATTCTTTTTATTGTACAAAATGTAGTGAAATTCAGATTCAAAGTGCGTATAATTTTTTATGGGGGAACTGTTTTACTTGAGTAGTTCCAAATAAGCCTTGATAAGTCAAGTTGAGTTTGAGACTATTTATTTGAATTGGAAGAGGGGTAGATGAGGAGAGTAATCTGATTTGATTTTTAGTTGATTATTGAAATGGTTATGGTCATGTTATTTTCTTGTTCTTTTGTTTCAGGTATCCCTTGTCTCATGTATGGAATTGCAGCCATATTTTTAATCAAGCACATGGAGACTGTCATGACTCCTCATGGTCCAGTCACTATTTATTTTCTATACAAGGAAAATAAGGGGGCTATGTACTGATGCCATGTATTGATTGGTTAGCGTTAGTGACAAGAGAGACAAGAGAAAGAAAAGGAGATGCCAAAAAAGAATTCCCCCCCCCCCCAAAAAAAAACTCCTCTTCTGATGGCCCTATTTCTTTACAAACGGAAATGGAAGTGGAGACAAAAGGAAATAGTCGATAACTTTTACGTGTTCAAGCTCACTCTTCTATAGAGAACTTCCTGGAGCAAGTGTATTCAAAACTTTTTTAGCTTTTCTTTTTATTCATTCATTGTTGATGAAGACTACACACATCTATTCAATCCTATAGGGATTCCCCCTCTCCACCAAAAACTGATGGCTGAGAAAGCAGAAAAAAAATTAATTCTCTATTAAACTGATGTCATATGTATATAATTACATATATCTATTTTTTTGTGATATAAAAAAAAGAGAGAGAGACTATGCCAACTATCATTGACGTTACGCACGTTCTTTTTTGCACAAGTTTTTTCCATGATAGAGCTAATCCCTATAGACCATATGGTGGGTGCATGTGTACATACATGTGTGTTATATGTTATACACAATGACACACAGCTGCTATCTTCAAGGTATGGTTCCATCAACTTACTATAATACTCGTATCTATACACATAACGCTTCTCACCAGCTGTCAATCCATATCGTAGAAATTTTTTACCCTCATTAATTTTTAATGTTGCCAAAAAGAAATTGTGAATAATTTCAAATAATTATATGGTAGTTTCAAGTACACATATCAAAGAAACAGAGAAAAAAGTTGCAGCCAAAGCAAAAAAAACCTTTCAATTTCTTTGGGTGAAAGAGAAGAGAAAGGGAGACTGATATGATTTAATACGTCTGTCTCACAAACTAAGGAGAAGGGGAAGCAATTTGAGTTGACTGTTAGTAAAAAAGGGGGTTTTAATTGAATACATATAAAGTATTAAGACAAGTTTGGGTCCTTTTTTTGGGGGGGGGGATGATAAAATTGATTCCTTTTCCTCAAGAATAAATCCTCTAATAAAATAGAATTTTGTTCATAAAACTCTCTTTTTAGTGTCTTCCCCCTATGAGGAGGAGAGACTCGAGTATAACCGTTATCATTCTAAGGATTGTTTGGGTTAACGTTGAACCTTTTTTGCAATGGAAGAGTTGCATTATGGATAATAGGAGGCAAAGTCTTCAGTTATTTTGTACTGCGAGAAAAAATAAAGGGACTGTTTCAAGGAGAGGGTCTTACCTCTGTATCTGTATGTCCATAATATGGTAAAAGATCCATTTTAAAGGAGACAAGAAGATGAAAGTTAGAGTGAGAATCGACACGAGTCCATTGAATTCTTGGGGCTCATTGGTGTTATTCGCGTGAAAATAAAATTTTATTGTCCTCGTAAAAAATTGACGAGATGTATGTCTTAAGAATGACCCGAAATAGCATCAATGAGAAAACGGCTTTCTCCTCTACTACCCGCCATCCAGCTCAATCTTACAAGATACAGAGTTACACCTCATGTACATGTATACACATGTGTGTACTAAAGCTTATGGCCTGTGGAGTATAACTAGTGTGTGCCAAAGCATATTGAATCTACTGCCCCCCTCCACTTTCTCTGCTTTCACTTTGTAGAAAAAAAGTAGCTCTCTTTCTTCCCTTCCATTTATGGTGAGAACAAGAGAATTTCCTTCCTGGTACTTCCAAACTCATGAACAAAATAACAATTTGTTGCATATCACTGCTCTCTGATGTGACTCCACAGACTATCTGTACAAGTTCAAAGAATCAAGACAGAGACAAGACTGTGAGGAAAAAAATTGGAGAAAGGAACCAGTGGCTGTGAGAAATGGAGAGAGAGAGAAAGTTTAGAAAGTAGCAAAGAAAAGAATGTCAAGACTTTCTTTTTCTAGCCACATTTTTGGATGGGGGAAGATACAAGTAAGAACTAGTGAAACAAGCCGGAGTCATCCTACCGTCTGTTTAGTCTCTCCTTCCTGTTCTACTGGTAGGCAGAGAGAGAGAGAGAGGGATGAATTGTATTAAAATCTCAAGACTTTTCTCTCATGAAACATGTAAATGTTCTCGAATGAAACGAAGCAAGATTATTTATCAGGCTGTCATATATAGACCATTGTATATTTTTACGTGTGTATAACAGAGAGAGAGAGAGAAAGTTGTATTATTTTTTGCCAACTACACGTACAACTTTCCACACTCGGTGTCTGTCTACACAATAACAAGTTGAAGATATGTTCACACTCTGGGAGTCTACTCAGAGCCAGCATTAAAAAAAGGGAGAAAACTACATCCTTCCCCCTCCCCTCCTGTCTGCTCTCTGTGAAATTCGATTTACCGAATGAAAAGAAAAGATGCAATCCTAAACTTGTTGTATGACATGAAAAGCTTGATCTTGCTCCTTTTCTTAGAATGTAAATAGTTGAGAGAGATTCTTATTCTCATCTGTATTCTTGTACATTATCTTTTTTTTTGTCTTCGTATGACACACACCCCCCATGTGTCTATACACTCTATTTTTATTTTTTGGAAATACGTGAGCTCAGTCAGATCCTAATTAAATCCCCTCCCTCCTTCCGTCCATGATTAAGTAACACAGAAGTCTCTCTCATATTTAATATGATTATAACTGACATTCCTCTTCCACCCCTCCCCACCCCTACCCCTACCACTCTCTCTTGATAATGGCTCATCCTTTTAATTTTGTGTCCCTTGACAAAGTATAAACTAATAATAAGGAACCCCGAGCTCCAAATTTCTCATCATGCTCTAACAGTTCACAATACTTTTAATGTCTTTTAGTCTCGGAGAAAGTGGAGGGAGAAAGCAAAGAATTTTGTTTCTTGTACTTTCTACTACCTGCTACATTTCTAGTCTGTACAAAATGTATCATCAACATTACTTATGTACATGGTACCTGTACCCCCCTCCACTCTTCATGTTTCTTGACACATTTTCTTGGAATTTGATCTCTCTCTCTCTCTTTATATTTATAATAAGTCTTGCAAACAACCCCACCGTGTGAATCAACATTTGTAGACTTGTTTTCAAATTATGAATGCAAATGACAGTCATTGTGGCTCAATATTGTAATGGATGGTTTGATGTGTATACAAAGTTTTTTCTGGTGGTACTCGGAATAATGTCCACACTTTTGAGAGGGGAGGATGTGATCATAGTAACGTTGACATTGAATTTTAGACGAGGACGTTGAAAGCATTTTTGTGAAAGTGTTGGATGGAGTAAGTGCTGTCTCTTTTCTTAATTGTGGAGGACCGGCTTGTTAGTTCATGTTGAAGCAAAAATAAAAAAGTATAGGTAAATTGAGTTACATTAGCACTTTCTCTATTTACTTGAAAACCCATAGTCCCCCCTCTTTCCCCTTCCCCCCCCCCCTCCACGTCTAATTTGATCGTTGCCATTTTCATGGATCGATGAACCCATAACCAATTTCATCATTTCTTACGTCTTGTACATATGTATATACACACTACACACACATGTGTGTGTGGCCATTTCTACTTCATTGGATGCCAACTCGGGAATTAAATACATTCGGTCATGTGATAGAGAGACTCCAGGTTTGGTGAGAGAAAGTATCGTCACATCAATTACACTAAACTCCTTTCTCTCTCCAACTGGGAAGAAAATGAAAATTTTGTACTGCTCCCACATTTTTTTGAGAGAAATTTGGATATCTCTCAAGTGACGAATGACCAATTCCGGTTTTTTGACTGAGAGAAGCGATCCGAGAAAGGGGGAACATGTTAATAGTGTAATGATACGTGTAATTCATAAAATATACAGAGACACAAAGAGTAATCATGAAAGACTCTGAGTGTGGTCATTTGCTATTTTGGCTCGGTTGATTCTATAAATTTCACTTGGCTAATCTTGAATCACTGCCTCAATGACTCTGAAAATCCCCATTTCGCAATTTTTTTATCAAGAGTACTCTCTCTATCTCCCACCCACCATTTCATGTAAAATGTATGAAATTATGTACGGCTCTTTCTTTCTCCCATGATGACATGCAATGCTAATATTTTGTGTGTGGAATACATTTAACATTTAAATTGTTGTTTCACAATTTTCAAAAAGGAGGATTCGACTCCAATTCTCAGACTCCAAATGGATTTGGAAAAAGGTAGAGAGTGTATCGATAATGTCCAAAATATAACTAATGATAAACACACACTACAAGAGACGATAATTCTGTCAGAAATTATTTTCATGGGTAGACTCAAAAGAGAGAGGATGGGCCTGTACGTTAACGTGGCGGTAATTGGGTAGACCAAATAGAATTCCATGTTTTTCGTGCCTCATGGATAAAGTCTCCTCTTTCCCATGACACTAAAGATCATCTCGTAATGTGTACACAGTGAAGAGAGAGTTTGTAGAGAGAAAGTTGGTACAAAAAATTTGGAAATTTATATACAAAAATATTTTTTATCATAATATTATCTCATGTCCTTATTCCCCCACTAAATAAATTTCCCCTCTCTTATCTTCCCACCTCCTCCTTACTCCCACTAACAAGATATCATATTTAACATAATATTCACTTTATTTACTTTTAAAATTACCTTGAAAAAATTTGCATGCATTATTTTATGTTAAAATATACAACTTTTTGACGAGAGTCCTCATTTTCATTATTTTTAACAGTTAATGTGGGGGAGGATCTAAAAAAAGATTTGACTTAAATTTCTTACAATTTATCAAATAGGCTTTGCTTCCTTTAAATGTTTATTTCTTTTTTTGAAAAAAGGAAGCTCATCATTTATAACAATAAAATATTTGACATGTCCTCAAATTCATTTTTTCCTAGTTTTTCTTGTGACCTTGAGTGAATTGAGAATGGGAAAAATAAATTTGAGGGAAAAGGTCCCAAGTCTCTCTCTCTCTTGTTCTGTCTCATTTTCCATCTCATGAAATTGAATTGAGACTAATGATCGTTACTATTGGCTTCCACTACAGGAAAGAGAGAGATAAGGCCAGGCAAGGCCTCTCACCGTGCCCGGATTCATAAATTTGGTGAGAAATTTTTCAGTGGAATAATGATGAAATTTTGGATACTAAAAAAAAGCAAGACAAGACAAGGAAGGAGGAAAGGGTGATTTTGTATATCGCCAACTATTTTGATAAAATTTGAGAAGTGGAGAAAAAAAATATAAAAGAGGAGGAGGGGGGATCCCCCGTAAGGTTGCTTATCACGAGATAATCTGGGGATATGGACGACGAAGGCAACTAGAAGAAGAAGAGGAATCAGTGCAAGGTGTAATGTGGTAAAGGTTTGAGTCTATATGAGGTTTCAAAAAAAAGAGGGGGCCTGTTATAGTGAAGGGCATGGTGTGTGGGATGTATATGTAATGGAAGCATCAAAATAAAATATTGTAGGGAATGGAGAAAGTCATAGGATGGGGGCCTATCCATATAAAGAGTCTTGTAGATTGCATGGAAAAGGAGAGAGAGAGAGAGAGAGAAAAAAAAAGAGGAGAAAGGCGCAATAATCAGATTGAACAGAATGAAAACAAGTTCCCATGTGGAAAGTGAGAGCGAGAGTTTGAGAGCAAGAGGAGACTCTAGAGTGATCAATTCTAAGAGCAGGCGCATGTTTGTTCCGGATAAAAAATATATAGGGAGAGAGAGAGTGGCTTTTGCGCCCCAAAATCCAAAATGTTGAACTACCATCTAAGGACTCTGAAGGAAGACTGAAAAACGGAAAACCTTTTCCATTTAGTCAGACCGACAGACTTGAAAAAAATTCACTCAGTTTTCGAGTTGGGAAGAGAGAGCAAAGGCCCACGCAATGGTTTGATTCCCTCCTCTCTCTATTAGTCAGTTAAAAAAAGTAAGAGAGAAAGTAGAAGTAGAGAGAGAGAGAGCAACACATTCCACTCAACAATTTTCTTTCTCAGTTTCTCTCCTGCTTCTATACCTTTGTTTTTCTCTCTATTCCCCTTACTTCCACGTTATCCAGCTGGCTTTCTCTTTCCATCCGGTCACCCACAAACTATTTTTACAGTACCATCAACATCAACATTGCTTCCCCCTCCTCCTTTTTTTATATTCTCGCCTTTTGCCTCTACTTCTATTTTTTTCCATTTAAGTTTTTTTTACCTAGTTTTGGCTAGTCTCTCTAGCAAATGGCTTGACTGGCTACTGAACAAAATACAAAACAAAATATCGGTACAAAAAAAACGGACCCAGGTTTCTTTATTTATTTCTTAACCCCGCCACATTTGACAGCATGTGCCGTCTCAACTGACATTGATTTTTTCTTAAGATGAGAATACAACGATGTCGAGGTAAGAAAAATATCTACCGTTCATTTTATTATTATTCTTACTACCAAAAAGCTATTTATTTTTTTAAATTTATTAGTAGCTAGCCACATGGTCAGTTTTTTTGGGGCAAATTTTTTATTTTCTGTTGAAAGAGAGAGAGCGAGAGAAAGTTTTTTTTTGTGGGACTATTATTTTCTTTGCAAGTTTTTTTTTGTCTGTACTTACTCAACTATTAGTAAAGAGTTAAGATGATCCTCTTGTCTCTCTCTCTTTCGGATGTTAAAAGGGAGGGGGGGGGGGGTTTTGTACAAAGTAGATGGAATAGATGTATTTTTTTCTTTGCTAAAAGTGCTAAAAGTTATGAGTACACTAGCATCTGTGCAACAGATTCCGCATGCCAAAGTTACGATCCTGATCTCTAATTTTATTTTATTAGTAAAAGTTGCATGACAGCTTTACCAGCATGTTGAGCGTAGCATATAGCTAGATAGTAGTAGTTTTTTTTGGGTGAGAGAGAGAAAGTGAGTGAAAGTAAATATCTTTTCCATGTGTAGAGGCACATCATTATCTCCCAGACTCTTGGTAATTTTCTCAGTATTTGCCAAGTTTCCGTCAATTTAATTTGACTTTCTCCATTCTAGCAAACCTCGTGTGCCAATGTGTAAGTTAAGTGTGTGTGTGTGTATTTTTGGAGGGGGGAAGTTAAATTGATTAAAAAGTAGATTTTAAAAAGGTTTCATCAGAAGGACCTCCACCCAGTTGCATCCATGGTTAAAAAGTAATTAGCCCCCGTGCACACACTTAGAGGAGACACGGAAAGGTGGGGAGAGAATTTTATATGGAACAGTTTGTTTAAGTTGTATGGACAGTTCAAGGATGTGAAATTTCATGAAATTCGATAGGTCTCCACCTTGTCGATGAGATGTGTGTACTCTCACTTTTTTTTATCTCTCCAGTCCATCTTACAAGTCACAATGTTGGGGAAATGTGTATAAAAGATTGACTTTTTTTCCTTTCCCCTAGTAAATCACTTGAGTGACTGAGAGACAACCTTTGCCAAGAGACATGATTAAATAGAATGATCAGAGACCCGTAAGCAATCACGTATACCCCCCACCCCACCTCCCTACCTCCACCAGTTCACCTTTTACATGGAGTCTATCAATCTATACATCAAAATGTCTCTATAGATGAACCTTCGTCTCCATTTTTATAGACTTTCTCTCTTTCGTGTATACTCAGTTGATAGAATATTTTTCAAACTTTACGCGTCTTTCTCAAGTCCAGGAGAAAGTTTTGAGAGCTCACTTTCATTCTCTCTTTCTCTCTGGGAAAAACATGGAGGGGTTTGTGTTTGATGAAGCTAATTCTGGTGGCCTTGAAAAGTTGGGTTTGTGTTTGTGTTTGTACATGAACAGAGCGGAAGGGACTATAGTCAGTTGAAGGGATACGGACTAGAATTTTATTGTAGAAAAGTAGAATTGCATTGACATTTTATTTGATTCAAATCTCCCATCTGGCACAATAATCATGTCCCCTCCTCCTCACCCCGCTGTTTCTTCAAATTGCCAGATTTCAGTTCATCCGACCATCCATACGGTGTTTTGCTAACTCGTGAAAATGAGGGGAAGAGAAAGAGAGAAAGGACAAAAACAAAGTGAAAGTGAGGCACTTGAGCTTTTTTTTCCTCCTCTTTGTAGAGCGTACAATAATAATTTTAGAATGTCAGTCGTGTTAGCCTTGTGCCCTCGTTGTGGAGGATACGCACGGACATGTACAATACTTTTTAGACTGTGTATAGAAGGTACGGCCTTTTGGGGGTCATTGGAGCGAGCAATCTCACCGACCCTGTTCCTAATTTATGGCTTCCTCCGTAAACTTTCTTGACCAGCTCCGTCTGTTGACAGAATGAAAGGGAAGAGAGAGAGAGAGAGAGGGAACGTGGTCATGGCATGGCATGTACAATACTCTTTCATCTCTCCAAGGTGGCAATGAATAAAGAAATGGCCCTACATGCCCATGTCCCTCTCTCTCTTGAAATGAACAATTTGAGGGAATGGGAAAATATTGCTAATAGTTGTACAACACATTGTGTGTTCATTTTGTGTAAATCATTAACTAGGACATAATCAATGATATGGCAAAAAAGGGAGTGATAGCCACCCTCATTCCCCTCCACGTCTGCCTCTCTCTCTCTCATAATACGTGATTCTGACCAAACACGATGCATTTGTTTGTTCCACGGTGTGTATGGCTGGAATGGGAGATTTTCTCATTTCTGGGAGGAACTTTCACTCTTATTTTTATGCATTCTGCTCACACGAACGCAAATTTAAATCGTTCAGTAACTAACTTGTAATCGTCTACATGGAGAGGTGCAGGGGGACTCATAGTTGTAGAGAACTACTTTCTCCTACAAAACCAGCAGACTTTCCACATCTTCTTGTACTTTCGCTAAACTTTTTTTTGAGGGAGAATTAAAATTCTCTCTGCGATTCCAATGTAGTCCATTAACTCGAGTCGTTTTTGTACCCCCCCTGCTCAAAACAAGAGGACGACTCAAGTGAAGGTGTACTACTATAATATGTTCGTAAATATGCTTCCTTGGATTTCTGATCTGAATATTTTATTTACTCTCCGTCTGGCTCTACACTAAGACCCTTGTGGTGTACGTTACTCTGTGAAAACAAAAAAAAAATTCCCTTTCTCTTTTTGATATTTTACATGTGATATTTCCTCCCATGTTGGGACAAAAATATTTTCCTTCATTAAAATAAGAAAACAAGGTCGTTCAAGTCTTTTTGCCTAGTTGGCTATTGGTGGTGTGTATAATGGTCTATACGTTAAAATATTTTTCCCCATGGGCCTCACAAAAAACACTTGAGCACATCAAACACAATCAAGAAAATTCCTGAGAAGCTTGTGGGCTCAATATTCTTCTCTAATTCCCCTCCCTTTCATGTACATATGCAGTAAGATGAGGGGGATAAAGTGAAAGAGAGGGAGCTCAAGTTTACCATACCAATGAAGGTAGAGAACAGGTCATGTCATGATTAATCACTTACCATACCTGAGCCACCAACTCTATCATGTACCTACACCCAAAAAACCTCCATGTCTCCCTCCCTCTCTCTCTCTCTCTCGGCAAATGATGTGGATAATAATCACCTGTTGTGAGAGAGAAAGTTAAAAGGAACATTTTGGTGCATGTGAAAGTCAAGGAGAGAGTTTTTTGGGTATGACGTGAATTTGGTTTAGGACGCAAAAATAAAAAACTTTCTCTCCTGTTCTTTGGTAGGGAGGGAATTAGACTCCTCCATGAGCAAGTCAAACGGTTCTCACAAGTCAAACTCTCAACTTATAGTAACAACAAAAAGGCATTATGACTCGGTGAAAGTTTTCACCGTGGGCTAGTATAATGGGGAAAGGAGTGTGTGTATTTTTTGCCAGTGCTTTCTCCATTATAATCTTGTACTCTATACTCTTTGCCTGTATATATGGATGGAGGGGATAGACAGCATTAGAAAATTGGGGACTCTTTAGGAATTTCCATGCCTCATGGCCTCCTCCATATTGTGATGGAAGGGATAATAAATTCCTTTCACATTATTATGAAAATATTATCACAAACTCCCATGTAATTTCCTACACCTATAATTGTCACAAGACTGTCAAACAGTGTCAACATTTCCCCTCTTACAATCGTTTGTGAACATGGAGACTTTCTCTCGAGTTGACAAAGAGAGAGAGAGAGGCCATTGGATGGAGGAAATTATGGAAAAAATTATTATCCCTAGGATTTATTTTTAATCCTATCCCTGCTTTATTTTATCATCAACAACAAGACTATTTATTGTCAATGACTTTCTCTCCCGTGTCACATGTACCCATTTTCTCCGTTTTTACAAGTCTTTTACTTTGACCTCCATCAAACTTTTTGGTCTTGTACCAACAAATTAAACATTTTTTTTTCAAGATTGAGGACTTGGCCTACACTTGTTGTGGCAATTTGACCAAAAAAAAAGTGAAACGCAATATTTTATGACGTAAAAGATTGTGTTGAAACAATGGGACTTTCTTTTTGTGTGTTGTTCCCCATCTTCAAGGTCTTCTATTTCCCTAAGCTTTCTCTCCTCTCACAACGTGACTGGAAATAGTCCACACATACAAAAAAATACAACAATTCATACATACAAAAGAAGAAAGAAAAAAAGTTTATCGTCAAGACTTTCTCTCTCTCTCTAGTCTCCAGCAGAGATGCGCGGGAGCATATAAAATATGAGAAGAATAAAATAAATAAAAAAAGTGAAAATGTATGAGACTAGTGAGTTTATACAATAATAATATTATTATTATATGTAGAAATCCCTGCCTTTCTTTTTTTTAAGTTGGCAATAGTTTTTACATGAAAGAGAAAGCAGGAAAAAAATAATAATATTCCCCTTGATTTACGACATTTCTAGTATGAAGATTCATTTCTTCACATTCACCCGTAAAGTCCTTTCTCCTCCTAGACAGACAGACAGACACACACACACATACGGACAAACCAAAACAAAGGCTGGGAGAAAGGAAACGAGAGGGAACTTTTCTTGTTCAACCGTTCACGGCTGTTGAGTAAATTGTGTAATATTTTATGCATACGTTGCCTTAACAGTGGTAAGCTACAAATAATCGTTTGAGAGTACATTCTACATTAAATTTCATAGCCATCTTCTTCTTCTTGTGAGAAAATTCCCCTAATCTTCTTCCCCCCCCCCCTCTTTCTAAAAGAGAAAGAGAGAGGAAAAATGGGAAGAAAGATGGGGAATGAGGTCCCTATTTAGTATTTAAGTATGAGAGTCATAAAAGGGCATGAGGATAGAGTGGCTATATGTATAAATCATATGTTTCATCCCACACATTAACTCCATGTTCAGTCCATATATTTGACTAGACAATAGAGAATACGTGTTGACTTTCTCCCTCTGTCTACCCATTCCCGTCTCTTTACTAAGCACAGGGAAAGTCCCTACAAGAGACTCTTAAGTGAGGCTAGCTTCCAAACGATTAGCAAATTGTCAGACAATTTTTGGTAATTTTTTCCTCACCGTCTCTCTCATTTCAATGGATACAAAGCGAGTCCTGGGCTTTCCTCTATTTTTATAAAGAGAGAGAGAGAAAGCGGAGCAGAGCATAATCTTTTTTTGTGCTTCGTGTCAAAATTGAGATAAAAGTGGCAAAGGCGTGAAATGGTAGTACCTAACTTTTTTCCCCTCTTTCTCTTTTCTCCATTGGGAAGAGTGAAAGTATATCTGGAGGAAGTGGAGCTTTCTCCTTATAATACATTTGGGAGTATAGACATGGGAGGAGAGAAAGTCATTTTGACAGCATCTATAGACTGTGGGACTGGCAATAAAAAGTTTGAGGTAAATTTATGAGCGTATGATGTCTCATGACCAGTCTCTTCCTGTTTTAGGGGCATAAGGGGAGGGAGGACTGCACATACGGCATGTTGGATCATCTCCTTTGAGTTGTAACCCATTAAAAAAAGTAAAGAATTGTGTGGTGGGGGTCTCCCTATTTTTCTACCATTAGAGAAAAACCACGACCCACCAAACCATACGGAACATGTTAGTTTCCATTTACAGGGGGAGGGGTGTGTTATTCTATGGGAAGGGGGGAGAGATCGTTTAAGTGTCCATATTACATTGGGGAGCCCCCTCCTCCTTCTTCCTTGGTGCTTGTTTAAAAGAAGAAAAGAATGGGGTGAAGGAAACGGTGCATCGTAATCTTGTACGGCATACGGAAACGTGGGGCATAAATAAAACGATTGACTTTGAAAGTTGAAGTGATATAGCTTTCTCCGACTTTCCAGTCTCTCCATCTCAAAACGTCGTCATAAATAAAGGAACCAGTTGTCAGCTTTCTCTTACTTTCTCCCTCTCTCATAATTTTTTCTTCACTCTGTCTTCTGTCTTTCCTCCTTCCTTGTGTCACTGCGTCTTGTGTACATTTCACCCGGGTATTATTTCCAGGCATTTACGTCAACATCAGTCAACATTCCTCCCTTTCTCTTTCTTTCTCTTTCTATGGCAGGACTAATCAAAGTCATAATCTTAAACAAATGGGATTTGAAAGGAACTCAAAAGACTAATCGTATCAACTTTCATGTATCACTCTCACCAGCTAAAAGACCTGTCAAACAATTGAAACGTCTCTGTATAAAATTAAGAGCTGTAAATGAATTTCTTCCATTAGAAATTTAATACCCCCCCCCCCTCCCCCTTTCTCTTTATCCTTGACTTGTGTAAATAATTTCCTACAAATCCAATGAGTCAAGTTTATCATTTCTTGTATTCCAGCCCTTTTCTAGGGAGCCCCCTCTTTGCCTGTTGAGACAAGATATTTATGGGAGAAAACAATAGATCAAAATGATCTCTGTCTAGTCAAAACAAAATGGGGAGGGAATTGACATGGAAAAGTTTTTAAACAAAAACAAAATGTCTTGTTACATACATTAGTACATCACAAATTGAAACAGATTCTGGGGAGGGAAAGTATCAATAGAAAGTTAAAAGGTTGAGAGAAATTCAATTAAATATATTTTAATGACTATCTCTCTGTTTCTCATTGGTGGTCTTTACTAAATTGTCTATCCTTGGAAAATGTTGTACATGGGGGATAAAAGATTGTGAGAGAGAGATAGTCCAAAGTTGAAACATGAGAGACAAAAGGGGAACAAAGAGAGAGAGGAAGAGAAAGTGGATGTGGCCATGTATTTTTGAACATGCAGACGGAAGGATGCTGGTTGTGTAATTCTTCTTTTTGGGTCATAGCCCCTGTAGCTCGAGGCCATGGGGATCTCGCTTATAATTCCACTTTCCTCTCCTAAGGACTCTCCACACGGAGAGGCCAACAAGACTTGGAATGGAAAAAAAATTGTGAAACATTAGAGAGAGTGTATAGACATGTAAAACATGTAGTTAGGGGGGAGGGGAATTGTATAAAAGAAAACCCACTTCTTTTTCCTCAGAGGGGGGAGAGAGGACCCAGTTCACAAAGCCAAGAAGATTTCTAAGCACTTCATGGAGGACGAAATAATGAGTCCCATAGTCGTTTGATGTAATGGAAACTCCAACTCCCTTTTTCTCTCTATTTTAATCCTAATTTTACTCCTCGCCTCTTTATCTTGACCATAAGAGAGAGAGAGAGAAAGGGGGGCCAAGGGTTAGTGGGAAAAAAAACTACATTTCCGATTCTCTCTGTCCTTTGAGGGACAAAAAGGAGGGAAAATCCATGAGAGAGATTGAATGGGTCGTCAAGTACGTAGTCCAGTTGTAGGAGTACCCCTATACAATATTATAACCCCGTTTTTTATTTTCTAGTTGAGCAGGACAGATGCTTTTTAAAAAGAGAAAGTCCATAAAAAAAGAGTTGTACACTTTCTCTCTCTCATGAACAAAAGATATTTAAGTTGAATGACGTCCATGTGTACTCCATTTTCAAATGTTTCTAATGACAAATACTCATTGCAAAAATACAGGAGAGAAGATTGTCCCTTTGAAACAAGGGAGAGAAAGTATAAGGGAGAAAGGAGGAAAGTTTTTTGAGAGAAAATAAGTTGGGATGAGATAGACAAGAGAGTGAAGGGGCAAGACAAAAGGATGGGAGAGGTAGAGGAAAAAACTGGGGAAGGGATGGGTAGGGGAAACATAATGACGCTCAAAAAACTTTACGTTTTCTTTACTCTTGTTTAATGTCTTGTGTTTTTTCAAGAGAAATATTTTTTCTCCTTTCTCCGTCTTTCCATTCCATTTTTTACTAGACAAACACAGATACACAAAATACACAAAAAAAATTTCCTCAGAAAATCAGAGGGATCACTCATTTTATTCATGAGGAAAAAAAAGAGTTGAGGAGTATTCAAGTTGAAATCTACCTCTTTTCAATTTCGAGTTTTTTTTCTAGATAATTATACACCGTCCATACAACCACCCTTAGCTTTCTATAGCTAGAGAGACCCTTAAAAATTTTACACAAATGTCTTTGAAAATTTTACCTATAAACGGAGACTCAAACTTTGGTCACAGAGGACTGTAGGACAAGGCCAAATTGTGTGTTTTTACTCATAAAGTGGCTGACTTGGTGCGAAAAGTTCATTAGTTTTTTCAGTTTCACAAAAAACATCGCTCACAAAATTGCATCCCATAAAAAAACTTGGTTGGGGGGGGGGGGGGGTTTTTTGCTCTTATTTGTAAACTTGCCCAAATTTTTTTTCCTCTCCCATTTTATATACCCCGCCCCTCCTTCCGCTTCCTTGTTGAAAATGTATCACGAGTCAGGGATTGTAGGTTCTCCAGCAAAAAAAGTTCAAGTTTTACACAAGGAGTAATATTTTTCCAAGAGTAGTTGATCAACTTGTTCTCGTCATTTTATTCTTCTATAAAAGTTGAATTTCAAATACAAACAGTTTTCCCCTTTACAAAAAATCAAAAGTACTTACAACAGAAGGGGGGTCCCCCCCCCCAAAAAAAAGAAAGTTTTTGGCAGGAGAAAGAAGCGGAAGGGAAAATGAAAAAAAAAGTCAATGAATCTTAAACTTGTTCCGTCGTCCTTCACTCGAGAAAACGGTTTGGCCTTCCATGTTAAAGTTATAGAAAGGAAAGGTACATTCTTTTGTTTTTTTGATTCCAAATTCTTGGGATTGAGGATATGAGAGGAAGTGAAAGAGGAGGGGGGGGGGCTTCTGTACAGATGGAATCGATCTAGATTTTCTAGATGGGAGGAATCTTCTCCCATAAAATCTGCAGATAGTCAACCTCGATCTTCCAACATTCCCTAGTGGCACTATTGGTTTATCATTAATAATCTTTTACCATGACGTCCAAGGGGAGTCAAAAAATGGGAATTAAATGAATCTTTTTTTATTTCACCTTCAATTATCATCCCAATCCATCTCCCATTAAAATTATTTCCCCCAGTTTAATCAAGGGAATTATTTTTTTGATTGAAAGTCTTTCACAATTTCACACACCAATCTCATCCTTCTGTAAGTCACACAAAAAAAGGAAATGGTTGAAGGTCATTGACACACAAAAATCTGTTGAGGATGCTCCAGTAGATAAAATTGACAATCGAGTTGTTTTCTACTGGAGGGATCCATTTTCTCCATTTCCCTTTCTTATTGGGTTAAACTTTTCCTTGGTTGAGGCTCGTCAGACCGGGGAGGATGATGAGATGAGACTGAGGGGGGAGGGGGGCAGGGAATACAAAGTACAGTGTAAATATCAAGTGTATGCAAATATCAATTTGTAGATATAAAAGAAGATGGAGAGTCTTGAGGGGAGGGAGGGGTTCATACGTGATGTATGTGTAAAGTTGGCAAACACTTTGCCGTCGCTTTGTCGAGAAAAAAGTGTATACGCAAGAGACGGGAGAGAGAAAAAAAAGTAACAAGATTGATGGATGTATGAGTGTGCATGTACAGATTTATCTCATCAATGGCCCCCACCATTATACTCCATTTTCCTATACTTGTTTCCTTATATAACAAAGTTACAGTGACACATATTCATTTACACGGAGGAAACAGTTTTTTTGGTAGTCAAGAGTGAGAAATAGAGGGTTCGTGACACCCATGGAATGCACTGGGGAGGGATGCAGGTAGCAATTATGTAAATGTGTATTTATGAGTCTCCCGCTAATGTCTATCATCTTGTTTTTCTCTCTCCAGTCAAAAAAAGGGGCAGCCATTCTATACATAAACAGGGAAAGTTGGTAAATGCCAAATAAAAATTGACGGGGAATTATGACAAAAAAATAGAATTTTTTATTTGTTTTGACAATCAACTTGAAAAAGGATGGGTCAATCAATTTTAAACTTGAAAGGTGTTGACTGAACAGAAGACCCAAAAAATTATTATTAATTTTCCTCCTAGGAATTATTATTATAACTCAATTCTCAGTTCAGTTGACAATACAAAGCTAATGGATTGCCTCTATTTTTCCTCGTTTAAAAATTCAAAGATTCAGAGTACAGCCACGTCCGGGGTTTCCATAATTTTTAAGTTGTGGTTCATGTATGTATACATATACGACTAAAAGACTGGGATGAGAAGATTGGTGTTTACAGGGAGAGTTAATAGTGATTAAAAGATGGGGATTTTGTGGTCAAGGCGGGAGTGTGTGGCTTACATAAAATATAAGGAGCACACACACACACAAAAGAGTGCTCGTCCTCATGTGTCATTAGAGAGAGAGAGACACACACACCAAAAAGTTTACAATGTTACAGCCGGTCTTGTGAACAAAACAAGACGGTGAGGAGGACAAACGTAAAGAAACTGTAATTTTAGACTTTTGCTAAATGAGAGCGTTGTTATATGATGGTGCTCCATATTATGAGAAATTCTTTTTTTTTCTATACATAAAATAATGAGAAAGTATCCACATTCTCTGTACCTATACAAATAGTACACGTCCCACTATAATCCTCCCCTATAATGTCCTCGTCTATTTCGAGTGTCTCTATCCCACGAGATCTTGGAACGGTTCCCTCTCTATTGAAAGTGTACGATAGGACTCTCTCTCTACATTTTTTGAGAATGCACGTTTAGTTGACTTTTTCTCTATGTGTGCCTGTATTAATTTTTTTTTGTCTTCTCTTGTCTCACTGTCCCTCTCTCTCTTACTATTCTTGCTGTTGTTTTTCCTGTTTACAACCCTCACAAAAAAAAGTATTTTAGTTATGCTTTTAAAAAAACAATTACTATTTTCCAACAAAATTCAGCCCTCCTCTTCCGCTTGAAATTGTGCTTACACTTTTACTGACGTACAGCAAAATAAAATAAAAAGACCATGTGGTCTCAATATTTTCCAACTCTTAAAATTGTAAAGACGTTCCTACCTTTAAATTATTTTTAAATTATTATTTTTGTCAAAAAAAAGACTTTTTTCTAAACCGTCTCTTTTTAGTTTATTACCCTTCAAAAAATTATTGTTATTATTTTGTATATAAAAAGTGTACCCAACACAGACAGACAGACATAAAAAACGAGTAGAACCAAAAAAAAAGAGAAAAAAGACACTGCACATTGTTTTAGTTATTTTTTGTGTAGTTAAAATAAATGATGTTGTAACGTTGTGACGACTTAAGTGTTTCAAAGTTAATTGTGTGTGTGTGTGTGTATTATAGTATCTGTGTTTATTGTTACATTTACAGTCCATCAAACTTTTAGACTGGTGAAGTATTTATGAATTGTTGAGAGAAAAGAGGAAAAAAAATAAAGGTATTCCGACTATGCGGCTTTATTAAGGGAGACGACGACCAGATAAATATATTTTTGAGATAACTTTTTTTAGTACAAAAAAAAATTATAGAATATTTGGGATAATTTGTGATATAAAAAAGTTGTCATCATGAGTATGATGTTCACTAAATGGAAGAGTAAAGGGGATGGTTCTGGTGTTGTTGGTGGTGGTTCTTCAGAAAAAGATGGAGGAGGAGGAGATGGAGACCATCGGGGCTATCGAACTCACCTCATTTTTGCGGGTAAACGTGACCCAGAGGGATCAGCAGGTCAGAATTCAGTGTCACAAGGGAGTTCTCACTATTTTGGAAACCATGCTGCCTCTATACCTTACTCCTCACATTCCAATCATCCTTTTGCCCAAGCCCAACAAATTCGACAACCCCATCATCATCATGATCCCCCCACTAGAAGAAAAGGCAGCCGAAATCTTGATGACGACTATCGACCTGCCAATAAGCAGGTAAGGTCCAAATTAATTAATCTTCTTTTCTTCTATTACATTCCATTCTCTAAATATTACATTCCTCCTTCTACTTAACTACAATTAAGCTACTCATAACTGATTTAATGTTTACTAACATTTTGATTAAAAATTAAGACGACGAAGAGAGAGAGAGAGTGTGGGATTAGAGAGGGGGGAGTCACACTTGAAAGTTTATAAAGTAAAACTAAGAGGATTTGGTAGTGTACAGAGATACAGTCGTCCTTGTTGGATAGAATAGAAGAGGAAGAAAATTACATGATGCAGAGTGCACCCAACTGTAAGTTGCACGATCTCTCTGGGAGTGGAGAATGGCTTCTTATTCTATTTAATTTAGCCTTGTCGCCGGGACAATTTTTATAAAAATAACTTGCATCTTTGTGTCATTTCTATTTACTCCATCCGCCCTGGTTCTTTGTACGCTCCTCAAAGGAAAATTTGGAGCTCAGAATTTGTCAGTCAATGACTTTTATGCAATCTCAATAATTCTCTCTCTCTCTTCTTTTTGCACCAATTCCTAACGACGCATTGTTTTAATGGCTTGGTTTTTCTTTATCCTTGAAATTAGAATTCATAAAACCATTAAGCCACATCCTCCCATGTGTATTTAATTAAATTTACAAGAGACAAATTATTCACAAATTTTACATTTTGTCTTATCTCATTCAAATTACAAGATTGGGATGGGAGGATGAGTCTCAGTAAAAAATAAAAAAAAGAATTATAACAAGTTTCCAGTCTCTAGGCACCCTCTGACACACATGTTCAACGAGTACTTTAGTCCCCAAAAAAAAGTTTTTTGTTTTTTTGTCACAAGTGGCAAAGATCAAGAGACAAATGGAAAAGAAAAATAAATAATGTAGGTAGTTAGACTTGTTTTTTTATATAAAATCTCTCTCTCTCTCTTCATTTTACTCACAAGGTTTTTCATGTTAGTCCTCATGTTTTTTTACACATTTTTTTGTGTGTTTGGTCTCCTCTTCTTATTTTACATTTCATGGTTTTCTACACTTTGATGATGACAGGAGGGGCTTGAGTATTTGGAAAAAAAAATTTTTTGTGTCATTTTCTTTTTTGTACTCTACTTGTTTTTAATAAACAAGTTACTCTTAACATTCTTTAAGTAGTTTCATGTTGCCAATTTAATTCAAGTGTTTTTTCTAAGAAAAAAAAATCTTCTCTTTATTTGTCTCTGTAGAGAAAAAAAATTCCATTTTGAATACTAAATAGTAGTAAATAGAATATCCCTCATAAATATTATTTTTTTAAAAAATATTTTATCACGTTTCTGAACTCAAAATACAGATCTGTATTATTTTTTGGGATCAACATAAACTGGATACATTTTCTATAAAATTCTCAAGTATCATTTGAATCAATTTTATTGAAAAAAAATTTTTTTATTTCTTTTGTCTTCTCGTTGGCACTCTCCTTAAATATAAATTAAAATTCTGAGAATGAAAATAAATGAGGGGAGAGGAGGAGGAGGCTGTCTACAAGAATCTTCTTTCACATTAGTTAAAAAGTAGGAGAGAAGGGGAGGGAGGGTGGGGGGATATAATTATATTTGTTTGGTTTTGAGCTTATACTTAGTACTTTGTGATTAAATGTAAAGAAAGAGGAGTGAAACTTTTTTTTCCCTTTCCTTTTTGGGATAAAGAAGAAGAGAAAGAAGGAGAAAGGTAGAGGATATTGCTCTTGTTGAAGATAATGTCTTTAGTTTTTATCTTGAGCATGCATATTGAATTAGCAAACACAGTTTTGAGTTTGGTTTTCATCCTGGCTCTCGAGTCATTCCATGGTTTTCCTGATGTACAAAAAAAACGTCTTTTTCAGTTTTTCTTCATGAGTTTGAACGACACAAGAGAAATAGTTTTTTGAATGTGTCTACAGATCCCCCCTTTTTTGTTTACTTTGAGTCTCGTCCAAGATGATGATGATAGTCCAGAAACTCACTTTTACTTTTATTTATCTTTATTTTATTTTTTTTTCTCTCTCCCCATCTCTCTCTCTCCGTACACTTTCTTACTTATTTATTTGTTCCGCTTCAAAAATTTCTCAAGTGGTCTAGTCTTTCTCACAAAAGAGAGTAAAGATTTAAGTTGAATAAAATAAAATAGACATTTTATTTTCTTTGGGTCTCTCTCTCTCTATTGGTAAAAGTAATATTAAATCTGTAAATCCTTTTGAAAAAAAAAGAATCTTTGTTTGTACATACTTTATTCACCCTTTTTTTATCTTCCTCCTCTCCACTTTCTCTACTTTCCCTATTTTTCTTGTAATGTTGGGAGAAGAAAAAAAAAAGATTTCGTGCCACAACTGAAACCCCATTTTCAATAAACTCGACCGACTTGACTTGAGTAAATAGCCAATTGAAAGTGAAATGTTGGCAGATTATTTCCATTTCTAAAGGTAAAAAGAAAAATATACAAGTACAAGAGGGGAGGTGGGGAAGGGGGGGGGGATATCATGATTCTTGTTGGGAATTTTTGTACATTTTGCTTTTATTTTTTCTGATGACTCTGGTCTTGGCCTAAAAGGTTTCTTGGATTTACCCCAACTTTTTTTTTGTACCCCCCTCCTTTCTCTCTGTGAAAGGTTTTGGACTTGAGGATTGGCCACTTCCTTCCAAATATTTACGATACCCGGAATTACAAGTGAGGCCACCATCTGATAGCCAATATCAGTTTTCTTATCTTTTTTCAAACACTCACTTCCATTTCTCAACCTCCAAACTTTTTTCTTTTTCTTTATCTCCATCTTGGAATTTCCATCTTTAAATTTTATGTTGTGAACCACACAGAGAGAGAGAGCATGTGTTTCCACAATATTTTATTCCAAAACACAAGAAACAAATCGAGAACCATTTTATTATTAGTCATGACATGAAGAGTTTTCCATTTCATGGAAACACGTGCGTCATTCAAAACGTCGTTCCCAATCAAATTCCAATTTGAACTGAATTCCCCCCTCCCCTTTCTTTTTTTCCTTTTTTTTATGCTTGATGCCATGTAGAAAATTGGAGCATAGTTTGTTCACACCATGAATCGGGGAGCGTATGGTTGCATGAACCTTGGAAGGAACAAGATAATGGCATTCCTCTTTTTATTTCCTAAGTGAAATGTCTTTCTCCTCATACATCACAAGCAAAAAAAGAGAAAGAGAGAAAGTAAACTTGACAAATGTTTGTCCAAGACATTCCATCCTGGATCTCTCCAGTACAATGGGACGTACATGGGGTCCTCCTTGACAGACTCCTCCAGTTTCAGTTCATTAACAATTGTGGTCGATCTCACCCCATGAGCCCCCCCCCCCCTCTCTTTGATTCTATTGTCTGTTTATTTATTCAATTTTATTCAATTCCTTAACTAAAAAAATTTCTTTTGTGCTTTCTCCATCTCGTTAAATAAATAAGAAAGAGGAGAAAAGTTTGATGTAAATTATTTTACAAGGGAAATGAGATGATGGAGTTGTGTAAATTGTTGTGTCATACAAAATAATCATTTGTAGTTGTCACACATGGTCACATTTACACTCAAAATGTACGTGACTGCATTTACAAATAAGGAGAGAGGAAATTGTACAATATAAATTAATTTGGACAAGGACTAAAGACCCAGATTTAAATTTTGAAGATTATTTTAAATAAATTCATTTGTATATAAACCACATCCCACTATTTAATTGATAACAAGCTCTCTCTCTCTCTTGATCAGGAATATTTCAAGTTAAAATAAAACAAAAGAGAAAGTTCCCGCACAACTTTCACTGGCCAGACAAAAATAGTGTTGTTAGTGATTGTACATAATAGAATTAAAAACATTTGTTATACAATTCCACATGAAAATGGGTGTCCACGCGTTTAGTTCGTTGCGTTTCCCTCACAAAAAGGGAGACGGAGGTGTGCCTACAAATCAGTTGAATTCGGACATGAAAATAGAGGGAGGGCGTATAACGGGATTTTTACACGGAGATTTCCACTTTTTTTTGAAAATGATATAACATTTTGTCATATAAATAAATCATTCTCCTTTTTCTTGTACCCCAAAAATACTGGTGGATGGGCTATTACAATTTGGATACAAAAAGTACATAATATGATTATAAGGACATTAAAGTATGTTATATAATGGTTAGGGGGAGGGGTAGTTGTGCATCCAACTGTTTCCCTGTATTATTATTCCCACCAGCCATCCTGTATTCATGGCAAGGTTTCTCTTTCCCAAAGTTTTGTGTCCTGTCCGTGCATATCTATTTTAACACATTGTACAGTCTCTATATTCTATTGACTTATAAATGTGTCCCTTATCCAACATGAAAAAAGTCTCTTCTTCTTCCCTTTGTAAAGATGTAGAAAATAGATAGAGAGAGTTGGCTGGAGAAAGTAAGAAAAGTACAAAGCCATATATAATGTCTTATTCATATTTAGCCTTGTTGGCAATTGACATTCATATTCATGGTTCCCCCCTCCCCCTCCTCTCTCTCTTCTTTATATTTCTGTACACATTGCACAGTCGAATTTTTTTCACAAAGTGGGCTTTGCTTTATTCACATGACGTCGCGGTACAGAACCAAGTGGAGTGTATACATAGAGAGAGGAGTAGTAGTACAAATTCCATTCCTGTTCCAGTCCTTGGAGAAAACTTTCACGGAGAAGACCCCCCTCCCCCTCCTTTCTCTCTCCATGTTCAATCCTCTCTCTCCAAAAGTCTGGTAAACACGTACAGTGAATTCGACTCCAGTTAAAAACTTTCACACTTTCCACAATGCAAGGGACCACCTCAACTTGTCTATCGTGTGTACGAGTATGGCCATGTTCCCAGTGTCTATGGCTGAGCCCCCCTCTCTCTCTCTCTTTATTTTTTGGGCAAGGCGCCGTGAGTAAAAGTTAGTTTTGTCTGAGTGTTCAATTTTTGGAGTCTCGTGAAAGGAGAGGAGTGGGACGACAGTTTTAGTTTTAGGAAGGACTTGGACTCAAACAGAAAGTGGAGGAGGAACGGAGGAACAGAAAGAGAGGGAATAGATCAAGGACATCAGATAAGCCATTTATGATTAAAATATAAATACAATTTTTTTTGTATTGAACACACCAACAAATAAAAAAGAGAAAGTGGGATAGTGTTACAAGAGACTGCAAGTTGCAAAAAAGAATATTGACAAGAGTGGGCTAGCCGCAGTGTGTGTTTATGTGAGTATTTTTGGGGAGTATTGGATAGTGGGCCAATTGAGTAAAGAAAAAAGAGGGGAGTAGTATTTGTTCTAATACCCCTACACTCCCCATTACTACATCCCAGTTTGTACTATCTCTCTCTGGCATGGAGTTGAATTCTCATCGTTTTATTTGGACTGCAGTGAAAGTAAAGGGATTTGAACAAGTAGAGAAAGTAGAGAATTATATGGGACTGGAGAGGTACAAGTCGTTTTTCCGTATAAGGAAGATATACAATTTTTGTTTGTTGTGTCTTGTGTATCTCTCCCTTCAAACTCCCCTCTCCTCCGTCCGTTCCGTCTCTCTCTCTCTCTACCTTAAATAGAACGGGAAAAAAAGAAAATATCTTGTTCTATCTCTTTATTTGTGTTCAATTTGATGTTTCTTACTTAATTCACTAACCACGTACAACATTCACACACACACATACATAGACGAACCCACCCGTTCCAAAAAAGAATTCCCTCCTCTCAAAACGACGCATAGTAAAAGTTATACTTACGATTAGTCCTCCCCATTGCTCTTCCTTCCACGTCCAACAAGACTCTCTCTCTCTATTTTTGTGCATTTGTGTTACTTGTGTCTTGCCCTCAAAAAAAAAGAACAACTTTTTTTTCGTGGGGATCCTTACAACTCTAAATACAACAAGATTGGGCGTTGCGGCGGTGTAGTGGAGACTAGTACTGATGTCTCTCTCTCTCTCTTATGCATGTGCCTCTCTCTCTTTACTTGCCAGCTTTTTTTGACGATCCCTTATTAAGTATTACCCATCTTAGTTTTTGACTTGAGAGGAGAGGAAGATGATCCAAGTCAAGTTTCTCAAAATGGAAGCAAATATTTGTTGAAAATATTGAGATTGAGTGTCATGGACTCTTCTTCTTCTTTTTTGGAGCTAGAAATTTTACTCCAAGACATGGACCATTTTTCAGTGTGCGTGTGTATACTCTTTTTTGCTCAAGTGACGAGGATTTGTGTTAAAATGTGAATAAAGTTGTTCCTCTTCTTTCTCTTTTTCATTCAAAGAAAGATGCCTACAATGCTACCACCAAAAAACAATAACCATTATAACAATAATTACTACAATAATAACAATAACAACAATAATAATAATAATCACAATAATCAAAATGTCCATCTCAAATAAATTTTTTGACACTTTTTACAAAATAATTTATTATTTGTACAAATAAATTGTGAAAAAATAAAATTCTGTAATAAAATATATTTTTTGTTTTGTTGTAGGTAAGTTTTGGGGGGTCCAGTGGGAACAATGGAGGAGTATGGCCAAGTGGGACAAGTCAACAAAGTCCCACGTACGGTTGTAATGAGGAGTCAACTGGGACAGGAAAGCCTGGGATGCTGGAGGTCGTTGCAGGACTTTCACGTGACTGCTTTATCATTCCATTGGCCTGTGTTGATCGTTTTCTTCCAGCCGGCTTGACGGTAAGAAAAAACACAAAAATACAAAAGGGAGGCAGGGAACAAAAGACGTGAGAACTTTTTCAAGTTTAACTTTTCATTTTCTAATCTTTTCCCTTCCCCTCCATGCAATTCCCTTTACAAAGAGAGAGAAAGAGAGAAAGTGGGGGGAAAATAAATTAAATTATTTTTTGAATCAAAAAACTACACTGACTGCCGCAGAGGTGTCTACAGACATGGCACACGATACAATTTAATGTACTCGCACTGTATCCTCTTTTCAAGGACACAATGGGATAAGATGACGTGGAGAGAGAGAGAGAAATTAATTAATTGAATTAACCTTGAGTCAAACTCCCTAGGCTATCGTTTAATGCATGAGATTTAATATATAAACTTCAAGTGATGATGAGCTTCTATCCTTTCTCAGAAAAAAAAGAAAACAACTTTCACATTTTTTATCTCTTTCTTTTATGTCTCCAAAAAATGTATTATTTTTTTCAAAAAAAAAATATATATCTTTTTAACACTTGAAAACTACTGCAGAATTGTATGACGTCGAATATCAATATTAAAATAACATGCGCTGTATTCAGATAGCTCATTGTCAATCTATTTCTCTCTCTCTCTCTCTTCAATAACACGATTTCATGTAGCCCATAAAAATAGTTTTTTTGTGTAGAAAAAAAGTGTGAAGGTGTTTTTTCGTTGAGAGAGAGAGAGAGAGAAAATATTTAAGGGAAAGAATTTGTAGACAACAAATCAATAGTTAAATCTTTTTTTAGTTTTGATGTATATAAAAAATCATTTGTAGAGTTTGGAAAGAAATGGGAGAAATGTGTGTGGAGAGAGAGTTAAGGAGAAAGTGTGTTGTTTATATTTGAATAGTGGGGTGTGTTGTGTATAGTGGAGAGATAGAGTAAAAAACATGACTAGCGGGTTGTTGGGAAATATTCGATCGTATCTTTCGATTATGTACTTATTCTTGTTCACATTGTACAATTGTACAACTCTCTCTCTCTCTCTATGAATAGAAAATACAGGTTGCCAACACACACGCTATCAATCAACAGTACACAACCCAAGAGAGAGGGAGAGAAAAGGAGCAATGGGGAAAGTTGGCAAATGACAAGTCGACAGCGAGAGATTTTGTTTACTATGGGATGTATAAAGGAAGAAACAAGAAAATGTGAAAGGTTACCCATTCCACCATTTGCTCTTTCTCCGAAACCCTCCTCTCTCTCTCTCTCTCTCTTCACAAATGGCTTTCATTTCCTCTGACCAAATCCACCGAAACATTACGAAAAAAAGAGGGGAATTGCCTCTAAAAGTTAAGCTTGAGGCGAACTCCTTGGTCTCTCTAAGAAAATCTCCGTCCCTTTTTATATGGGGCCAACATGGAGAAAAGGGAGAGAGTGAGATAAGACAAATTTGTCTAAAGCTCGAGCTTTATTGCTCACTGTCTCAACTTATCTTTGTTTTGTATTGTCAGAAGTGTAGGCTCGTATGTGTATTCAGATTTGGCCTATTTGTTAGGACAAATCCTTTAATTCTCTCCTCCCCCCCTCTTCCCCTCCCTCCCCTCTCCTTAAAATCTCTCTTTCATCTTGTCTCCTCTTTTCTTCATTGCATTTAATTGGTAATTTGTAAGGGAAAGACTTTTGGTTGGAAAATAACTTGACACGTATCATAAGAAATAAGGGATAAGAAAAAAAGAGAGGAAAAATTGAGTTGATAAAATGAGAATTGATTTTTTTGTGATTGAAGACTTGATTTGTTTTCTTTTTTTGTGATGAATTTTAGCTTCCAGAGCTCAAGTCTCGGTCAAACAACAATGCAGTGGCAACAGGGGGTCCTCTGAATGTGATGGAAGTGGCGGATCCACAATTGGCAATTGTTGTTCATTTAATGACACCATTGATTCCTCTAAATCCACCACTCGAGTCTCCGCTCTCTCAACCAGAGAGAATTCAACGAAGTTTAGCCATGCAACTTTTACAAAAGGCGGGAGGTGAAAGACAAGCCTCTCATGGTCTCCTTCTTGCCTCCATGGAAACGAGTTGTGAGCCACTTTCTCTTTTTTTTTAATTTTAATTATATAAACCATGTTACATTGTGTTTCCTTTTTCATACTTTCTCCATTTTCATATTAGAAGGTACTTTCTCTTTTCTTTCTATTCTTAAAAAAAAGTACATTTTTCTTCTCTCAACGAGTCCACTTAATTTTGTTGAGTATGCATTTAGTAGTCAAAATGGTGCTTCACTCTCTCTCCCCATTAAAAAAGGTCGTAACATCCGGGGATCTGGAATTGTACAAAAGAGAAAGTGAGACTCTTGTGAGAGCACAAAAATGCGTATAATTTTCTTCTTAATGGGGGGAAGCCAAGAGTAGATTTCTCTATAAGCTCAAAATTCCCATTCTTTGAATTGACTAAAGAAAGTACTACAAGGAGAGAGAGTTTTTTGTGTTACACACGTTGGGTGAAAGTCATGAATGTCAAAAAATGAGAGGGAGAGAAAGTCACTTATAAAAGAATCCTCAATGATGACATGGATATTTCTTTTGTGGTTTTTTTTGAGAGAGGGGTGTGAATTTTATCTTGTTGAATGCAATTTTATTTTTTTGACACTCTGTACCAGTCAAAGTTATGAGATGAGCAAGTGGTGAAGAAATAAAGAGTATTATCTTTACAAAAAAGTAAAAGTAGAAAGGAGAAATCTGAGGAGGAGGGAAAGCTTCAATTCATATCTTGACATGAACAAATTTGAATCTTGAGATGATGTACAGAGTATAAAAAAAGAGAAAAGTCTGGAGAGATGAACTTTCATATAAAATGAAAATGGTTTCCAATGGTCGCTCTATATACAAAACAAAATATATGTAAAAGAAGAGAGAGAGAGACTTTGGTATTCGTACAGTGTGGCTCTTCCTTATTTAAATTTATTCTCGTCAGAATCAAAGAATGTCAATGCCACAGATCAAATAGTTCACAGAGAGACAGAATAGAAGAGAAAAAAAAAAAATATCCCTCGTCAATTGGCTCCTATGGAATTTCAAATTCTACATTTTCTTCTGTCACCAGACCGCCTAAACTCGTCTTGACTTTCTAGAAAGGAGAAAGCACAGAGAGAGAGAGTCATTTAAACGTATTGGTGATTTTTTTTATGGTTTTGATGGAAAACTAGCTTTCTCAATTCTCATCATGATGTTTGAAGGAATGCACTTTTTTTTAGTGATGGAATTCTTTTTTTGAATTTTATTCCCACTACAAAAATTTGATACAAAATACTGTATAACATTCCATATCTCCCCCCATCCATTTTACAAGAGACCCCTCCCCAATTTTTATTTTTCTAAGAATGGATAGAATAAAAGATGGAGAAAATTTGAATGAGTTTTAGTGAACCGAGACGTGTCAGCTTGATTTACGTCTTGTGATGGGATCTCATACTTTGTTCATACAAGAGAGAGAGAGAGAGGGAAAAATTGATGGAAGAATATTCCCAGCCTGTTGTTTTCCATTATGCGACTCAATCTAGCGTGACCCTGTAATCGGTGATGTAAGACAGACATGAGACGGACGGTGTGGTCGTTGGAAACAGTGGGGGGAGAAAACCATGTCATGAAACTTACCTTTTTTTATCGGGATTCATTTCACTTTCTCTCCTTTCTCCTTGTCAGGCGCCGGATAATAAAGTCCGAGATGAACCCATCACCAAACCCCCCTCCCCCTCTTCCCTTTCTATTTTCCTATTGAACAAGGTGTCCTAATCCTCTTGTCTTACCCTTCTCCCTCCGCCAATCTTCCATAAACTGAAAAAAAAACTTTTTTTTGTCTGTTGGCTTGTGTGTGTAAAAGAGAGAGAGAGAGAGTACAGGATATGAAATTGATTGTTCATGAAAAGGAAATTGTGGAGCTAGAGACATTCCTTGAAGGATAAAAAATGGGATATATTTTTATATGCAAAAAATAGATACTTTTTCTACATATTATACTGTCAGCACTTATCTCCCTCCGTTATCTCTCTTTGTAATCACAAATGAAAATAGCAATGATGGTTCTCTCTCTCTTTATCCTTGCTCTCCTCTCGTTGAAGAAGAAAAGGTCTCTCTTGATATTAGTCTCATCTGAAGATAAAGTAGATGAAAATACCAAGTGCCGTGTGGAACTCTTTGACATTTTCTTCCTCTTTCTTTGATTAATCATCTTGACTCTGTGTCTGTGTGGTCCCTCTCAAACTGTTCCCTTTTCTACCGTACCCAAACCCACACCACGAATTTCTGACTCTTGTGAAGATTCTCGTGCATGCCAATCGAGCCCCCCCTCTTCCCCTCCTTCTTGGGCTTTTTATTTGCATATTTTTGGCAAATTCAGGATTTATACTGAATACGCCTGTCTCCTTCTATCCTTTGGTACTCACACAGAGCGTGAGAGTTCCTTAGCTGGAAAAAAGGGGGGTAGGGGTAGACTAGGAAGATAAATACAAGGGAAAGTTTATAATGGGACATGGAAAAGCTTGTCTGTGCATTGTGTCATGGGTCCATAGAACCAATTTTATCTTTTTCTCCTCCTCTTTTCATACTTTCTACGCAATGTGTGCCCCCTCTCCCCACTCTTCTTCTTTAGAAATATATAGAGACAAGATAATGATACGCACACTCTCCCTATACATTACAATCTCACCGTGTACTGAATTTTACGGCATTTCAGCCAAAATCCTATCGAGGGACTAAATATTTTATCATGTCAAGATGAGTCCTTTGCCACATTTTTTCTCCCGCTTTTGTCCTCCCAAAACCCGGGACATTTCTCTCTCTCTCTTTATTGTCACCTTCTTGGTACTTGATATTAATAATCAAGGGGGGAGGTCAACGTCAGGGGGGTATAATAATTTATGATTATATTTTATTTTAAAAATCCCCCACTCACTTTCTCTCTCTTTGTATCAATCAAATGACAATGGAGGGGAATCGATATGAAAGTTGTCCATGTAAAATATATATTCTGTATACATTTCCCTTGTTGAATCATGTCACGTTGACAGGATAGTGATGAGAATTTGTATGAATGACTTGCCTAGACCTTGATTTCTTTTTTTCCTTTTTTTCCCCTTGTACTTGTCCATTTGTTACAATGAACAGAACTTCCCCTCACAATTTATCTTTGTCCTTGTCTCTCTCCATATGCCCTCCATGTAGGTTCAAGTGGAGTTTGACAAAAAAAATGGCCAACCAAATTTATTCCATTCACAATGGAAGCATCCAGGGAGATATACAAGAAATTTATTTTCATTTTTTTCTCCAAGTCGAGTCATTCAACAGCCAAGACATTTTTTTGTATATTTTTTCCTGCTCCATGATAATTTTCTTCCCTTGTCAACGATCAAACCACCTGGTAAACTATTCAAGGGAAAATACTTTTTTCACAAGATAAATTCCAAAAAGTGTATTAAAATAGAAGGCGACTTTTTATACAAATTTTTTTTGTGAATCAACTTGGAAAATATCAATGTCCTTTTCTTTTTTCCATAGTCTAAATGGCAATCTGGCATGACGAGAGAAAGTTTATATAAATGTCAGTACATAACATGGATAACATTCAACGTAGGGTAGGGCTAATGCTAAGGAGGTTGAAAATTGGTGGTGTCTATTTTTATGAGGTCACACAAAAGGTTTAATGGACAAGAGAGAGAGAGAGAGAGAAAGTAGACAACTCATTATAGACAGTCAAGGTTGGGGAAAGTTGTCTCCTGGAATCCTGGAAGATGATGACGGTGATGAAAAAGAAAAGAGTCACAAAATTTCTATCTGTGCTGTCAAAATAATAGACAAGTTTAAGAGTTTGTGGCTAGTGAATCTTTAATAGTGTCAACTTTCTCCTAAACTTTCTACACAGACTAAACCCCAACTTTTTTTTGAGGGAGAAGAAAATGATAAAAGGAGAAAGCTTTTCCATTTTTGTCCATATTTTGTCTTGTTTGTTGGAAATAGTGCTCGTTTATAGGTAAAATAATGGGGAGTGTGTCTCCACTAAAGTATCTTAATAATGGCACACCATTTTGACTCCCTCATCATCAATTTTACCTGTGTAGTTTTAGTCAAGACACAAGACTAAAAAGCATACAAAAGAGAGAAAGTCTCCCCGTTATGTTCATCATATAACCCAGATTTACTGTTTGTTATGAAAGCTATACATGTTGTACATTCCAACCCATTAGATTTTGTGGTAAAGACATTGACTCGAGAGAAAAGTCCTAAAGAAAGTGGGTCAGGAGGAGTCACTTGGGTCTTGTGGATCTCAAAATATTTTACTTTTTAATGTTAACTCCCCCATTCATTCTGTCTGGATTTCCCCATAATCACAAATTTAATAATATCCTCCCCGTACCTTTCCTCTCCACCATTTTATGTTCAATTGACTTTCTCTCTCTTGTAATCAAATTTCCTCGGAGAGTCGTAAAAAATTTGACCTTTGACCCTCCTCTTGATTGAGAGCACATGACCATCATGACGAGGAGAAAGTCATATAATTTTAAAAAAACCAGAGTCAAAATCCTACATTTGGACTTGCTTGATTTGGAGAAAGTAAAATAAGTTTACCTTGTCCGGGTAATTTAATGGTGAAAGGGTGTGATTAACAATAAGAGTTGTAATTATCTCAATAAAATAAAACTGGTTGATAGTAAGATGGTTTTGGACATTGGAGTGGAGTGTGTTTGTGAGGTGATGAGGAATGGGGAAACACGGACCACCACATTTGTTTGACCATTAAATCAAAATCTTTGGTTGAAATGAGGCTCACTTCCTTACAAGAACTTTCTCCTCGTCGACTCCATGTAAGAGGCTAAAAGTGCGTGGAAGAGTGCCCGGATGGAGGACATTAAAAGGTTTCATCCACAACTCCCAAAATAGGAGAGAGAGATGGATGTGGGTGCGTAGAGGACAAAAGAAGACTCACATGAGCATGTAATGTATGTACATATGGCTATAAAGATTATTAGAACTATATTATCTCATTTTGGGTACAGATTCTCCTTTTTTATACTCTAACAGAGGAAAGGGATTAGATCGAGAGTCTCTGTCTCCTCTTTTGTGGTCGTGTGTGTGTGTGTAGAGAAGGAGGAGGAGGTTGAACGACCAAATTTTTTGCTCCGTTTACCTAAGAATATAAATGTGAAATTAATTACTTAATCAATACAACAGAGAACTCCTGATAACTTCCCATTATCCCTTTTTTTTCTCCTCCACAAAATGTGTACACAATGAACAACGAAGCTGTCCCCCCTTTTTCGTCTTGTGCTCCCTGATTTTTTTCTCTTGTTCATGTTCCCTCATGATTGATTATTAATTTCTGCTCACTAGCCCTCATCATGGAGATGCCTATAATGGAATCACATGTTTTATGGTTTTATGTCTTTGTTGCTCCTTTCTCCTCCATTATTATTTGTAGAACATCAAGTAATTTCTTTTAAAAGCGTTCAATTCTCCAAGCGACGACAATCATCGCAAAGTGGATAAAAAAGAGACAGAAAAAGGAGGGGGGGAGATGTTGACGTTTGCGATTGGGTAAAATGTCATGAGATGGAAAGTGAAGTGAGACCGGTGAAAGCAGAGAGAGAGAGAGAGAGAGAGAGAGAAAATGGAAAAGTCTACCCTCAAGGAAAGATTATCTCAACAATTCCAAAAAAAGAGGGGGGGGAGCACTAAATGTCTTTTATTCAGGGCATTGTTAATCTCTTCAACTCTGTTTTTCACCAAGAGAAAGTCTCCCCTCCCCGCCCTCAGAGTGTTTTCATGGCATCGCTCCATATCAAACTCTAATGCAAAAGTTGTAACAAGTCTCTTCTTGGAATGTGGACTATATGTTCTATCATCGGAGATGGGATTGAGCCAGGGAGCTAAAAAAAATCTGAATCACTTGGTTACGTATCGAGTAAAAAAAATATACTGGTTATATAGCAGCATGCATAATCTCTTCAGAGCTCCAAAAGAGCAATAAAAAAACTCCTGGAGCTCTACTGGACTCTCTCTCTCTCCTTCTTCTTCTTACGGCTGATGTGCCATCCATGGCGAATGTTTTATTTCCTCTTTCTCATTCCTTTTTTTCGTAAAAAAGGGAGATCTATGGGAGAGATCCATTTTATATAATCCATTTTAATGCGTTTCCTCAGATTAAGAAGAAGGGAGAGTGAAATTCAAGATAATTTTTCTGTATTTGTAAAAATAATACAAAAGAAAAAAAAATTAAGATTAGTATTATACAGAACAAGGATTTCTATGGGATGTACACCTAATGGACTATTTATATTAAAAACTATAAATTAGTTAGTCTCACAATCCCATTTATGAAACAAATGTGGACTCATTTTAAAAAAAACCCCAAAGACATTTCCTCAACTGATTAAGATTTATTTTTTTTTGTACAACTTTGCTTTATTTTTATTTTTTTGATAAAATTATCTTCCATAATACACTTGTTTCAATGTGTTATCCTCCCCATGTTATTTTGTTCTAGAGACTGTCAAAAAAAAGAAGAATGGATTTATTTAGATAAAAGAATTTCCCATCCCTTTTTTTCTCTCTACAAATTTGATACAAAATGTAAAGAAAAACTTGTGCGTCGTTACTTTTTCTATAGAGAAGAAGAAGAGAAAAAAAGATGAATAAAATGGAAAAAGGGAGGGAAATGTAGAACATATTTTTTTTTGTGTGTGTAGACAATATGTACGTAATTTTACTCAAATCTCTTGAATGGTGAATAAAAGATTTGTTTTGAATTCAGGAATAATTGCTTATGTACATATATGCTAGGAAGGTGATGGGAGGAGTAGGGAGGGGGTATGAGAAAGAGGAACAAAAGAGCGAGAAAAAGAGCGTACGAGATTTTCTTTTTTTTTGTAGAGCAAATTTTTTGGGATGCATAATTATGACCTTGTTGAAGAAAATCATGTCGGGGAAAAAAAAGAGATCAAGTCAAAGAGATGTAGTCTAAGAAGAGAAAGTGAGGACTCGAGGCCCTTTGAGATGGAAAAAGAAAAGGTTTTTTGTGTATATTTCAAGACTTATCTTTTCACTACGCTTTTCTTTTAGTGTACAGGGTGATTGAGAAAGGGAAATAAAATATTCATCTTCTTTCACTTGTCTTCAGAATTTTCAAATAAAATCCCATTGACCTAAATTCAAAATAAAATGAACAATTAAATTCTCCACTTCTAACACCTTTGGATTTTCATGTCTTGGACTCTGACCCCCACGGCAAATGGGTTGAACTTGTTGGGTGACCCTGTGGAGTGGATGAGGAGAGAAAGTGAAAGATGGAAAGAGGGGAAGGGGGCTGAGATTAATATGCATCAACGAACATGTGAACTAGAATAGAAGAGAGTCTTGTTCGGTTTCGTCCAAGAGGGAAAGGCAAACACACATAGCC
>JAQIVZ010000319.1:0-78495 GCA_034700945.1 Arrhopalites spinosus
GACATGAATTGCCAGGTCAGTCAAAGGCTCAAAAAAGGGTAACCAAGGGTCCAATATTTACTTAATCCTCACCCCCCCCCCCGACTGTGCGTCCGAAAAGGCAAAACTACCTGCTCTTAATATTTTAACATGGGAATTTTATGCGAAACCAAGTCTCCACTCACTCCCATAGGACTTTCTGAACGAACACCCTGTACATGTTACAGTGTATAGAGAATTGTTGGTGACTGTACATTCTTTACATGTAAGTATTATATAGACTAAACGATCTTTAGAAAGAAGACGAGTAAAAGTAACACCATCATCAAAGTCATGGAATAAAAACGTCAAAAAGGAAATGCTTATAAATATATGAATACCCCTCCCCCTCTGTGTATCTTGTGTATTGAGAGTCTGTCATTTTGGTTTTAACGACAAGTTTAAAGTCGAAAGCTACCTCAGTCCATCATGTTCCACAGCCATTTCTTACCCATTAAACAAGATTTATTATATTATATTCAATAGTTTCTTTTACCATGTACAATATCATATTCCCATATTTTTATCTATGTACAATACAGACAGAGACAGAGGAATTTTGGTGCAATACTGGTTGGTTGGTGTACAGACAAAATACTTCAACTGGTTGAGACTTGGAACTTAGAGTGAATAGTTTTCTTTACATTTTGTAGATTATATGAATTAAGAAATAAAAATTTCAATGTAAACTTTAATTATTATTCTACATTTCACTTTCCATCCCCATTCAACGAGTCATACAACAATAGACACATACTGAGACTTTTCTTGGAGAAAAAAAGGGCCAGCTCAACTTTACGACGTAAAAGAGCATACGCATCTTTCCAGTACACAAAATATGCGTAGCTTCAATATTCCCTATATATTGTCTCTATACAAAGAGAGAGAGAGAAGATTCTATGCAGTTGTTCACTTGACAAGGAAGAGGAAAGTTAGAGTGGTTAAAATTATATTAACAAATTTATTTCTAAATTGTCTCTTACATAACTTATATTGTGGTTGTCCAATAAAACAAGAGGCCGGATGTGGCTAGACAGGTCAAGAAAAGTTACTTAATATATTTTAACTCTGTAATAATTATTTTCCCAGTATCATTCTTCAATGTGTGTTAAATACTTTTATTTACTCTACTCTCGGACATCATTTTGTCTTCCCCCAACTTGTAAAATTATTTAACATTTTCTCATCTTATATTTAATTTATTGTAGGAAACTCCAAGTGCTCAAGAACAAGAGGACACATTTTGTGCCATGAGGGAACTTCAGAGGAGATTTGCCTACTGGCCTATACATGAAGGTAAAAAACAATTTCTTCCATATGTAAATTCCACTGTGAGCAATAAAATTGTACCGCAAATAAATCATGCAACATTAAATAAAATACAGCCCTCAATTTTGAGCGCCTACAAGCTCTAGAAAGAGGTCTTGAAAAAGTCAACATGTCACTGGACAAAGTGGACAAAGACTTGAACCAACAGTCTTCCAAATACAATGAAATTCGACAGAGCTTTGATCAACTCGAGTCTAAAATGAGTGAAATGGTCGAGTCTACATGTCACTCCAAATTTGTACAAGAAAATGATGACAAATTCCTCTCTATTCAGACTCCTATTGAGCGACACAATACAAAAAATCGCCAATAGCAGTTCATACAGTTTCTACAATTGTATTTTTTATATGAATTGTATTTAAAACAAAAATATGGAATGATGAGATTGGTGCTATAAATAATTTTAACAAGAGTACACACAATGGAAAAGATTTTTGTTTTGGAAGAAAAAAATTTATTTGAAAAGTATAATGTATCAGTATATTATATTAGTTTATGATAAAATGAATTAATTATTACAAGCCATACATCAACCATAAATAAATTCGTATTTCATGATAATTAAATCCTTCGACACAAAGTTAAATATGTTCATGTAAAGTATGTTATTATTATTCCATATTCACGTGAAAATCTTACTCAAAAGGCCTTTTTTTCGAAATAAAAAAAGACTGTCCAAATTAATTGTACAAAGAAAAGAAAAATATTTGAGACAATTCTATACGGTATAGCATGCTTGACGGAGAATAAATGTGAAGTTTCATAATTGCGCTACAAAAACATAAATTCTAAAAAGACGGTGTACAAAAAGTAATTTATACACCCCGATGTCATTTGTAAACCTGTCATTACAAATATTATTATATAACAATATATAACAAAAATCAGCAGACTATTTTGTTTGCTTCACATGTTTGCAGTGACTTGCATATTTATTTTAAATTTAGTATTAGACTTTCCTCTACAATTCAGAAGAATCATCATAAAATGACGACTCATAATATTATATACAGATTTACCTGAGATGTATAAATTACTTTCTTCATCAATTCGCTAATTTAACACCAGACACCACTATAAATACTTTAAAACTATGTACAAATATTCTCAAAAAAGATGAAAATTTGTCAACAGTTAAGCAGCATAGACATACGTCCATATTTTCATACTACTACCTGTACTCCCTTACTACTTTGTTTTAAATGTTTATTACATTTCTAAATATTCTATCTTGTCCTTAACAAATCCTTCCTTCTCACACACACATAGTATGTACTGTGAAATAATCCTTATTATTATTGTGAGACAAATGTATCAAACTGTATTCTATATTTATTTATTAGTACACTGGACATCAATGTAATATTTTATAATACCAACTCAATACTACCATTCCACTTAACCACTGCTTCTGTTGAACTGACATTAATTGAGAATCTGTGTTGTTAAACTAATTTCGTGCTTAACGACGTTTCTTTTGTGATTTCTTTTTGGAGAGAACAGCACGTAAAAGATTTTTAACCATAGAGATTTCCTTGGCCAAGTCCTCTTTTTGTTTCATCAACAAATCATACTCAATCGTTAATTCGCCTTCTTGTTGCATGAAGCTCTCTGCCTCAATCTTCTTTTTCTGACGATAACGGGTAGCAGCGGTCTTGTTTTGTTCTTTCTTACGAAGGGCTTTGTCTTTCACATGAACCCATGGTTTTCCAACGGCAACCGTAGATGGTTTTCGGCCCCTAGAAAATCAAAGAATATTCACAATATAAATAATTATTCCATACTGTCTTGTGTCATGTTACATTTAGTTTTAATTCTTTTAAAAGAAATTATATTGAATCAGTATCCTTTTGGCAATAATCAGTGTACATCAATATGAAGTATAAAAATACATTTCATCAGTTTCATAGACAAATATTCTCAAAAAAAAATATTTTTAAAAAAAACTCTAAAATTTTTTAAATTAATTAAATAGTTTACCTTCGCTCTGGTTTCTGTACTGTAAGACCAGCTTTGACAATTGCGCTACGTCCTCTTGATCCAGATCGAGTTGATGATGATGGAGTGATGGCATTGGCATATGCCCGACCTCGCTTGACGGTAACATTTGAGATGGGGTACATTGCGACAGCAGATTCGACATCACCACCCAGTAGTGCATCCAGAGCCATTTCTTGTCGATCATCCTCATCATCAACAATGCTTGAAGCGACTGAGGATGGTTGGCTGAATGAGACAACAAAGTTCCTACTTTGACTTGGAACTGAGGTGGAGTCGTCCAAGTATACATTTATCTCAGAATCAGAATCAGCCACCAGATAAATTTCTTGGCTATCCATCATACTACTGTGATAACTTCCGGATGTACTGCTACTTCCATCATCACTGCTGTTATCGTCATCTTCCATATTGATGTCATCTTCTCCTCCACTGAGGATTCCTAGGTCAATTCCATCATTTTCAAGCGCAGTCAATTCATCAGAATTGAACACAGCAGCTGGAATACCAGAAATGTCTACAATTTCTCCATCAATTATTGTTGTATCATTTGATGCCTCCAAACTAGTCAAGATTGATTGAAATTGGTCCAATAATTCACTCTTGTCTTGGGGCTCGTTTAGACTAATGGATGACTCGTTAATTTTTAGTGGTTCAACAGGTGTTGCAAGTAATAGATTGTGGGGACTATTGCTGTTGGTAATAGACGATCGAGGAAGAGAATGGACCTCATCCTCCAATAAATTACTTACTTCGGCACTGTCAAGATTTTCGAGTTCTTCAAAAGCTTCCAAATTGAAAGACTCTTCATCATCCCATGCCAAATAAGAATCTGTAAATTTAAAAAATTAATTTGATTAGTATTTAATCAATTCTGTAGTACACTAGTACCAAATGTCAAATATTATCTAATTTTTTTTATCAACATGTACACATCAAGGACATTTTTTTAAATTCCACTTATAAAGGTGAAGGTTATGTATATAAAAAAAAGTGCATCAAATCAGCATCCTTTTGGATAATCATTATTATTTGATCATGTTCGGAAAAAGTTTGACATCATTTTTGAATGCAACTATATAGGTATCTAAATGTTGGGCAGATCAAAAAAAAATTTTTTTACTAACCATCCATGTCATCGAATTTATTGAAATCTTGTCCAATCATGATGTTTTTTGATGATAGATGTGATCGAGCAGGACCAATTCCCAAAGAATTGGATGCTGACGAAAGGAGAGATGTTGCTCCATCGTCATTGATAAATGGGCTGGTATTATTGATTCCCCCAATTAAGAAGGAATTATGGGTATTACTATGATTGTAATCCAGGACATCTCCTCCAAGTTTATTCTGGGGAACGACTACGGATGTGCAGTCAATAAGGGAATACAGGGTAGGACTTGGTGGAGCTGGTGAAATTGGCGGACTGGCATCTAAAATTTAATAAAAAAAAACAAAATATTATTATTATGTTCTTTAGCATGGCATAATTTTGATGAAAAGGTGACAATTATATTGCATGAACATACCAGACGAGAAGTTCTCGTACCATGAGCCTTGTGGCGACTCCATGGCTCTCTTCGAATCCCACTAATTCTGGTGATTCAGATACAATTCCAATGAAATTATTCGAAATAATTCGATTTGAAATGAAGTTTTGATTTCGTATGTGACGATTATTATTCGACGATTGTAAATTTGTAAGACCACTTGGGTCGATGGAAATGCTGGCGAACGACCTGAAATTCATAGTAAAATATTGTGGTTTAGAAAACAATACTCTTCAAATCATGTTAAAAAACAACAATTTTAATTATCAGTTTCAGCACATTCGGAAGTCACATCACAGAAATATACGAGTAGAAGCACTACTCTACAAAAAAAAAAGAAAAAAAAGTGGGGCTCCAATTGTTGGCTTGTGCCTTCTCTCGACATCTACCAACTCGATTGACAATCATTGACAAGGTTCGTGTCCCCCCCCCCCATTTACTTTTACTCGTACATTTCTGTGACTCATGCCTAATTAACTTACATGACCTAGCCATTTAACGATTGCCTTTATGAATGTAAAACTACAGAATGCATCTAAAGCTTAAATTTTCTGATATGTAATTTATTAAAATTCAAAAAAAAACTCAAAAAAGAAGACTGGTACTATATAAAATCCTGTCTTGTAGTTTTCTGCCCAAATTGACATTAAATCCAAAATTCGTAATGGATATTGAAAAACTAGATGCATTTTGTAACCTTAATTAAAAGAGCTATTATTATAAAATAAGTAGTCAAAGTCAATAATTTGAGCATATTGGATGGCCGCCATTGAAATGGAAAAAAGTGCCATGCGGTCCATGGAAGGTATGCAATTTTAGACAAAATATAGTAAAATAAATGATTGTAAACTTACTCCATGATTAAAAGTTGTAAAGGCACACTTCCGTGCGCGAAGGGGTTTGTGGGTAACACAACTAGAGACCCATTTTAGCACAATTAAAGATGTCGACGAGGACAGTGAAATTTTGCTTGATTCTTGTTTGCTGGTTTGTGAGTGACTAAGACTTTCAAAGGCTTTTTGGCTGATGCAATAACTTTGCTGACGTAGATTCCTTCCCCCCCTCCCCCCCACCCAGTCTTGTGACCCATGATCACGAGCTCCCACATTGCATGTACATATTGCTCCCAATAGAACCTGTTATCTATCACATGCTCACTCAATGCTCGCTATAAAGGACTTTCAACTTTAATTTTTAATTTTAAATAATTATTCTCAAGTACTTTTCATTATGGTTTCTTGTCATATTGATAAATAAATGTATAAACTATTTTAATACTAAAATGTCAAACTATTTAAATGTCAAAATAACAAGACTTTAGACTATCATTTTGAACATTAGTCTTTGTGTTACATGAATAAGGAACGCATTTAGGTGTTATCTTATCGACAAAACGATTCTTTTTTAGTTCCCCGTCTATGAGAATGATCTTTTTCCTATTGGCTGTTCTCAATAGTTTAGACCAGTCTATCATCTGACAACGCAAAAAATATTGCACATTATAATTAAGTAAGTTCAAGCCAATGTGAAAGTATCTGCATAAGTACTTTATTTAAAATTGTATTTTAGTATGTACATGTAAGATAAAGATACTTTTTACAAAATCTAAAATAGTAGCCTCTGACAGGGGCCTCCTGTCTACTACATACTAAAATTTTTTTAGTATTTTTCGGCGGCCCACTATTATAGTGGCTACAATTACTTACTTATAGAGTGGGCTACTACAAATTGAAGTACTTTTGCTAAAATTAACAAAGGTAGTTTATACCCAAATCCTGTCTTTATGCATTCCTTCATTTGAGTTTATTGCCATCATACCATGAATTCACAAACTTTAAAGAAGTTTTGTATCATGGTATAAAATCAAAGGGATTTTTTGATCATAAAAGTAGACTGGGCCACTATTATAGAGAGGGCTACTATTTTAGAATTTACGGTACTTCGGACTCCAACCTTTCACCAACTTTATTCGCAAATCTACAAACTTATCTTTCTTTCTTCTTTGGACATTGGATTACAGAGAGAGCAAAGTTTGGTTTGAAGAAATCAAAGTAAAAACATACATATATTTTTTTTTTGCAACTATGTTTTATTTATTCTTCATTTATTTCATAGTACATAGTTTCTGGGCACCATTTCTACAATAATTAAATACGTTGAAACTTAAATATATATACAAGAACAATTCTTTGAGAGTTGACTACATTTGGGCAAATATAGTAACTTGTTAAAACGAAAATTTGTTATTTTTTCTCTCTTCCCCTTATTCATCATCTTCAAGACGGGATTGATAGTAATAGTAATTATTTTTTACACGATTGATGTGAATCAATAAGGATAGCTAGTAAAACTAAGTAAATGACTGGGTGGACTCTACAGTGGTTTTTTGAATGGAGAAACTTGTTTCAAGTAATGCAATTGTTCTACAATTTAAATTGCGTTGTCGTCTTCACGTATTCTCTACTTAAAAAACCATGCCTTTGCTTTCTTTTCTCTCAATTCTGCTGCCTCCTCCTCAGCTTCAGCCTTTCCTTCAGGAGAGTCCAATTGCAATTCGGGGTCATGTGGCCAGAGCGTTGGATTATTCACCGTGTCAAGGGCTTGCTCTGGATGAGCCGCATTGAAATCTTCCATTGTCATCTCTTCATACGGCATAACACTATCCCAGTGTGCTATCTTGGCTTCAAACTCAACAATGCGTTTTTTGGATTCCTCAATAAATTTTTCCATTGCAACTTTCTTCAAGTTTCAAAAAACACAAATAAAATGTTTGTTTTTTAAACTTTTTTATCATGAAATTAGTATACAAGTACGGTAATACGAATAATTTTGTAGGATTTTAATATAATGGGTTAAAATACAGATATATATATTTTGTATACCTGTTCCTTTTCTACATTATCAATTTGAGAAGACACATTCTCAGTTGGATAAGCTACTTTAAGTGCCTCGTATTGTTTTTGCAATGACTCGATTATTGCGGGTGTTGTTACTTTATTTTTGTAAGCAGCAAAATCCAATTTTGGTGGCTCAGCCGGGAACTGATTAACCCTACAACACAAAAAGTTGAGATTACATAAAACATACAAGATGAAAACACGATAATGAACCAACTGGAATAATTAAAAAATACTAAATATGTAGGTCTTACTTTCGCAAATAATTATCCGTTTTGCCCTTGAGTGCAAGAAAATTTGCAGTATGATTCTTTGGGACTCGCTCCGAAAAAGCAGACCAATTCAGGGTACTTGCAGCCAGTCTCCGACTTGCCATGATGACGAACAAGAGGTCAAGGGAGACAAAATTGGCAAAATTTAATTAAAAATTAAAGTTTTTAGAACACAGTTAACGTGTCCCCAACAAGATAGCAGTCAGAGCTATAGATAGGCGGGCCTTTCAACTGAGCTTCGGCGGCATGTTCTTTTGTCTCTGGCTGCTTTGGAGTGAGAGTGTGGACTGTTCTGTGAATTAAAATTATTGAATAATTTAAATTTACACAATAATTTGGCCAGAAGTCACCTTGTAGCATCATCCTGATCATCATGGGCACTGAAGAAGAACAATTTGCCAGCATCATTGGCACTTTCTTGTCCACTGACAATGAAATTAGATCCCAGGCTGAGGTTTGTCTTTAAACTTTTGTATTATGCATGGTCATCAATGTGCCTTCCATTCAGTCATCTTGACGAGGACTATGGACAAAGGATGAATCATTAAATTATGTACTTATCCTTTTTTTGTTGTTTTTCCAAATATAGGCAAGCTATGATGGAATTTCAGCTGACAAGAAAATATTCTTTTTACTTGCCTTAGGTGAGTCTCGAAATAATTTATGGTATTCCTTCAGTATTTCAAAATCCTTCTTATTGTCATCTTTATAATATTTCTCTCTTCTCTGTAAACCTTTGACCATCTGTGATAAGATTTCTTTGTAAGTTGACATGTCTACAATATGCCCATATTTTCATTTATAGCACGAAATCAAGAGATACCCGAGGAATTACGACAATTATGTTGTGTTTTATTACGACGACTTTTGACGAGTCATTTTGACTTCGCTTGGGGCCAGGTAAATGACCATTTGTATTTACTTGTTGAAATATAACATTGGCTCAACAATTCTAATAATAGTAATGATTTTGTACATGTCGTCATGTTATTACGCATTAAAATCATGGTACATGTTAAGAGCTCATTAATAATGTTTCAACATATTTTAACAGTTGTCAACAGAAGCCCATAAACAAATTAAGGAAGAGATTATTGCCCTTGTGGGAAGGGACAATGAAATGCTCTCCATGAGAAGAAAGATCTGTGAAGTTGCAGCAGAGGTAACAAAAATTTTGATGTTATAATTATTTACCTACTATAACATGTTTACAAAACGAAACAATTGTCAAGTTTATTTATATATTTACCCTATTTCTCTTTGCTTTAATTACCTATAGTTGGTTCGTAACTTAATTGACGATGAAGGCAGAAATACCTGGGAAGAATTCCTTACTTTCCTCTTTCAATGTGCTAACAGTCCATCAATACCCCTCAAAGAAAATTCTTTAATAGTTTTTGCTCTTGTTCCTGGAATATTTGGCAATTTACAAAATAATTATCTGGAAGTCATCAAACAAATGCTTGCCCAGTCCCTAACCAGTCCCGAGTACTCTGTGAGGTTTTATGCTGCAAAAGCTCTCGCTTGCTTTGTAACAGATCATGAAAAGGCAGAAACTGTTATCAGACACTTTACAGACTTAGTCCCTGCATTTTTGAAAACAATGGAAGAATCTGTTCATCATCAAGATGACGATGCCCTTTTGAAATTGGCCATTGAAATTATTGGATTAGTTCCAAAATTTATGAGACCCTCATTAGCTGCTTTTCTCCAATTGTGCTTGGTAAAAAAAAACATTTTATTTTATACACGTAGGATTTGTAACCCGTAAAACATTTTTCATGAATGCATCTGGAAGGATATAATTATTATGTAAATTTGTTTTTGTAAAAATAATTTTCAATATTTAAATTTATTATTTATTTATTTATTATTCAAAATTTTTTTAATTTTGCGATCATTCATTCTATTATTAAAAATTATGACAACTTCAAAGATAATTATCATACATTTTTTATTCTATTTTTTTTCTCTCTAGGGTATTGCAAAAGAAGCCCAATTACCCGATGAATGGAGACATTTAGCTCTTGAATGTTGCATAACAGCTGCAGAGTCCATTCCAGGAGGATTCAAGAAAATCGGAGCCCAATATATTCCATTATTAGTTCAATTAGTAAGCCTAGAAATTTAAAAATATCATTGTGTATAAAAACCAACTATAAATTAAAAGTTTAACATTCTACTATATATAGCTAAAATTAAATATTTAATACATTTGTATAGATGCTCGAAATGATGACTGATCGTGAGGATGAAGATGACTGGGCTGAATCTGACGAATCTGTTGAAGAGGATGCTGACTGCAACCCAGCAAATGCAGAGTCTGCTCTTGATCGTTTTGCGTGTGCTCTAGGAGGAAAAACTGTTCTTCCTATTGTGATGAATCAAGTTCAGGCTATGCTCGGACATCAGGATTGGAAACAACGTTATGCTGGTCTTATGGCTGTGTCAGCTGTTGGAGAAGGGTGCTCAAAACAAATGGAAGCTATTCTTGGCCAAATTGTCCTTCCTATTCTAGAATTTCTTAAAGATCCTGTGAGTAAAAACTACAAAGTATAATTTTTTCAGAGCATATAAAGATTATTATCTTGACATGTTTTTTATTTTATAAATTTTATTTCTCTAGGCTCCTCAAGTAAGATACGCTGCCTGCAATGCCTTGGGTCAAATGGCAACGGATTTTGCTCCAAGGTATGTTTGAAAAATGTTGATCATTTCTTAGATCCAAAATTCAATTTCATAGATTGTGTCTCAGACTTTAAAATCCCCACATGATTGTGTACAATTTACTTATTAATGGGTATTTTAACTTTTTTACTCAATATTTTCTTTTTTTGTGTTCCTTTCTTTATTAGTTATGAGAAGAAGTTTCATTCAAAAATTTTGCCTGGTCTTCTCATGCTCTTAGAAGAAAATCATTGTGCCAGAGTTCAAGCTCATGCTGGTAAGAGTTTATAATTATGTGCTTTTTGTTTGTCAGAAAAATTTAATGCTTCATACAATAGATAACATTTTGACCTATGATTTACAATTTTTTTTGTAGGAGCTGCACTTGTCAATTTCTGTGAAGAGTGCCCACGTGATATTTTGAAAAATTATGCAAACCCTCTCCTTTCTGTCTTGGAAAATTGCTTCAATATTAAACTAAAAGAGTTAGCCACATCTAATAAAAAACTTGTATTGGAACAATTAGTCACGACAGTCGCATCCGTCGCAAATACTTTAGAAGATGATTTTGTTGTATACTATGAACGTTTCATGCCATGCATGAAGTACATTATGCAAAATGCCAATTCAACTGAACTACGTCTTTTAAGAGGAAAAACAATTGAATGTGCTTCTCTTATTGGATTGGCTGTGGGACCGGACAAGTTTACTCAAGATGCTTCCGATATTATGGACCTTCTTCTACGTACTCAAGTTGACAACGGTGGTGTGCAAGTTGCCGATGATGATCCACAATTGTCTTATATGATTACTGCTTGGGCAAGAATCTGTCAAATCCTTGGTATGATGAAATTTTCCATAAATCATTTTCTTTATTATTTTGCAATGCATAATATGTAATATTGATTTGTGTACATAATAACATGAAATGATTCTTATATATTACAAAATAGGAGAGAGATTCGCTCCATACTTGCCAATGGTGATGGCACCCGTACTAAGAACGGCTTCAATTAAACCTGAATTGACCATGTTGGATCCCGAAGAAGTCAAAGATGTAGAAGGGGCTGAAGATTGGGAATTAATTTCATTGGGTGACTCACAAAGTGTTGGACTTCACACAGCTCGGCTGGAAGACAAAGCAATGGCTTGTCAAATGTTAGTATGCTACGCACGTGTCATGAAAGCCAGTTTTAGACCTTATGTGGATGAGGTAAATGTTTGATTTTTCTTTATATAAGTAGTCTGTCAATCTAAGAATAAGTAATTTTATGATAACTAAAGTCTCATAAAATGGAATATAAAAATTATTATTGACTATTGAATTTATATGTTAATATTTGTTTTTTGATTTTCTTGCATTTTACAGGTTGTAAAAATGATAATCCCACTCTTAAAATTTTATTTCCATGATGGAGTACGCTCCTCTGCCGCAGAAATTATCCCTCATTTAATCCGGTGTCTTAATGGTGACCCACATGCTCAAATCGTGCTTTGGAACTTGTTGAAAAATGAGGTTTTAATTGCAACTGAATCTGAGCCAGAGGCTGAAGTCAAATGTGAACAATTATTTGCTTTGGCATCCTCCATTGAACTTTTACCCAAAGAAGCTTTTGACATTGACTTTATCAAACAAGTGACGACGGTTGTTGAAAAAGTTTTCATTGAGCATTTTGAGAGGTAATAATAATAATTTTTGATGAGCTTTTAACATGGGTGTACAAACAAGTTGTGATTTTAAATGTAAAGTCCTTGCCTTTTTTTAAAAATGATCTTTTTTGTTTATTTAAAAATAAAGGTCAGCTGAGCGAGCGGAACAACGAAAAGATGAGGACTATGACGAAGTAATTGAACAACAATTGTGGGAAGAGATGGAAGAAGATAACTACGTGCTCACTAAAGCTGCGGATGTTATTCATGGACTTTTGAAAACACAAGGAGCAAATTACTTACCATTTATGGATGCTAGTGTTGTTCCATTAGTGACAAAATTAATTGGACCTGACCGACATTGGCAAGAGAGACAATGGGGACTATGTATTTGGGATGATGTTATGGAGTTTACTGGACCGGCTGCAGTAAAATATCAACATGCATTTGTTCCAAATATGTTAAACTACTTGAATGACACGAGTGCTGAGGTTAGACAAGCATCAGGATATGGATGTGGTATCATGGCTCAAGTAAGTGAAAAACATTTAATATGGATGACAATGTAATTTTGTGTTTACATAAAAAATTTTTACCCAAATCCACAAACTAATAATTATGTTGTTTTTTTCCAGTATGGACAAGAAGCGTTTGCCCGTAAGTTTGTTTTATCTTGTTTTATTCTTTTGTTGAAGTATGCATGTAAAAAATACATTAGTGTTTAATTAATTTTGTTTTTTTTAAACCCTGTAGAAGCGTGTAAAGAAGCACTCCCTGGACTTGTTCGCATAGTTTCCGACCCTGAAGCAAGAGCTGAAGGAAATATTACTGCTACTGAAAATGCAATTTCTGCTGTAGCCAAAATTATCAAATATTGTCCTTCTTGTGTAAATGTTGATGAAGTGATTCCTTTGTGGTACGTCCTCACTTGATGAATTTCTTTTATAAAAATTATAAAGTTGACAATGAAAATAAAATAAACATGCATTTGTTCTCATACTAGGCTATCTTGGCTTCCTATATGGGAAGATAAAGATGAAATGGATTCAGTTTATGGACTACTATGTGACCTCCTTGAGTCTAACTCTATTGCTGTCCTTGGTCCACAGGGCTCAAATTTACCTCGAATTGTCCAAATTGTAGCAGAAACTTTTGTACGCCAATCCCTCACTGAAGACTCGACTGTGAAATCTCGACTGATTAACCTGATTCGCATGATTCAAAATGATGCTAATCTTTTCCAAGCCTGTTTGCATTCTCTTTCTGCAGAACAACAACAAGCCCTTCAAGAATGTTTACAACAACAACCAGCTTGAACAATTAGATTTCTGAATGTCGAAAAAAAAATTCATTCAGTTCCAACTCAATGATACATAAATTTTACAATACGTTATTATTATAACTTTAAACTCCGTTCGATGGATTGATTTTCTTTTCAAATAGCTCTGTCACTTTTTCTCCTTTCCTCTTGTCTCATACTTTAAAATTTTATAAAGCGGTTAATCATGTTCTTGCCTCCTTGAATTTAATTCTTTCACAAATTTTCTCTCCCTTGTTGAATTTGTTTTCTTTCTTTTTTTTGCAATTATGAGTCTTGTATTTTTAAATGATTGATAGTGTTGTTTATGGGTAAAATATCCACATAGTTTATCTTGAATTACATACTTGAGATTTAATACTTGTTGGCATTCATGATGCAATTTATGTTCGATGTTATGTATGTATACGTACATGTAATGATAAAACTATTATATTAAATAATTATATTAGAGTATAAAAACAAAACAATTAAGTAACGCTCGTTATATAAACGCGGGAGGATTATAAAAAAAATATATTCAAAGTATAAGTATATATTCAAAAGAAAAGGGGAAAATAAACTAAAGCTAAGAATATATATATGAATAATGTCTATATATAAACTTTAAAGAAAAAAAAATGAAAAAAAAAGAAATCGCCTATTCTCATCTACAAGACCAATAAATTATATAAAAAAATACATGTTGATACAAGAAGAAAAAAGAAACTCCATCCTTTTCCTGTCAGCTTTGATTCCTTCTTTTGACTTTTAGTAGAAAAATCGTCGTCATTATATCGTTTTAATTTTAATCACATTGTTGATATTGTTCTTTAAAAAATTAAATTTAAAAAAAAAAAGTTAATGTATTGTAACTGTGGTTAAAGAAAAGAAAGTACATGGAAAAATGACTATGTTCTTGTCAGTTGACTTTAGTGTTAATACTTTTTTAACTGCTGATAATCGTTAATATTGTACAACACTTGGGCAACGTCCATCATAATCAAATCGTAAATATCTGATCGTTATAATGCATTGACATGTGAACGTTATTGCTGTCTGAGCCTGAGGCTTATGAAAGTAATGGCGTTACAAATTATTATTATAATATAATATATATTATGTTACATTTAGTAATCTTATTATTATACTATATATAGTGTTAGTAATTTTATTACAATTTGGTTAGAGTTAAACTCTTACTGATGCTGAGAATGCCTCTAAAAAGGTTGGTTTCATTGATGTTCAAAATTAAAACAAGATAAAAATCTTACCAAAGGAAAAATGTCAAAGTAATTTTTTTTTTCTTTTTTTATCATGGTGTTCATATTTATCATCATTTTTTTGACAACATTTATATTAAATTATAGTAGTATTTAATAGCATCTTGAAACTTTGTAGGAATACCATGATACATCAATTATTGAAGACAAGGCAAATGAGCAATTGCATAACTTTTAAGTATTTTTTTTGTGTAAAACAATTAAAGCTTACACGCCTTTTTTGCACATTTGGAAAACAGGATTCGGAGACAATATAATTATGTATTTTTGTTTGAAAAAACATTTGATTATCATTACTTATTAATTTAAATAACAATTAATTGTGCCGTTTCATGTTTTTTTAAAGTACTGCGGAAATGACAAGATTTGAAATTTCTTGCTTGAATTGATCACAAAAGTACTTACATATTATTATTTTTTATAGTTATTCGGTTCAGGTAAAAGCGTGAACAGTTTCGAGTACAGATTTTATTTTTTTACCTAACTTAAATACGATTGGATGACGTTTAATGGTGGTGGTATAATTTTTTAATGGTAATTTAATTTTAACCCAAAGAACAGTTTGTCTGAGTTTGTTCTCTCTCTCTTGAGTTTATAAATTCCATTCTAATTGTAATGAATTAGAAGTGTTTGGTTTTCGGTAATTGCTAAACGTTGTGTAGTCTTTCTGTGCTCCCACTTCGACTCAAAAGGGTTGGAGTGAAAGAAAATCGGGATCTTTTGAGAAAATCAAAAACGACCCATATTTCATAGACTCGAATGAGGACTAAGAAGAGAAAGAAGAGGTACACAAATTGACCGGTCGCTCCGATGATGACCAGAAGTGAAATCACAAATAATAGTACGATCGTACAGCCATAGATTAGCCAAGATTTTATAAAACAGTCCAATTCCTAATACAAGTACATTAAGTTAAAAAATAGCCTTTTGTTTTTAAAGTAAACCATGTACATTGTTCATTTAAACTCTAAATATAAAATTAAACTAACCTTCTGAACACCAAAGAAAAGCCCCACTGACAGGATTAATGTCACCAAAGTATTGACAAGGAATAGAACAATACTACCATGAAGACCTAATGAATATTTAATTTTTATAAGAGATTCAAGTAAAGTTTTTTTTGTGTATTTTTGTAGTCAGTTTTTGTCCCTTACTGTCATTCTCGTGACGGCCAGCTTCATCCACAATGTCATTTCTGCTGTCACTAAGTAATTGCTCATTAAAATCGTATGAGGAATCCCTGTCCAAGAGTCCAGAAACTTTTTTTAGATCTCCCAAGGCAACAATGCTCAACAAGAGTAGAATCAGGCTTAGAATCTAAGATTCATTGATAAAAAAAGGACATTGTAGAAGTAATTTAATTAAATAATGTAGTAGATTGTACTTGTTAAAGTTAAGAGTGACATTAAGTGAATGATTAATCTTACAATGTCGACAATGGCAATTAAATAGACGGCTCCTCGTGGATTTCCCATACCACAATGTCCAGATCCCATTTTTGTATTTTGTTTAGTTTGAAGGGGAAAAAACTAGGCAAGTTGAATACAACTAATGTTTATTCTACAACTAACAACAAATAAGGCAAATGCTATTATTTTTTTACAGCCTAATTTATGATTTAAAATATATCATGACAAATCTATTTTTTCTGTCTCCTCCCAGCTCTGCTATCGATCAAGGCCTATCGACTTTCTCCCAACTTTCCTTTCTCCGTCTATTTTCGTTTTCTCCGACAAGTAGACAACTTTCCCAGGTGGTGGTGTTGCTGCCTTTCCTGGAGCTCGTAGAGCTGAATTCTTTTTTTTATACAAATTCTACTCTGTTTTACTTTTTGTTTCATGTAATTTCCTTTTAAATTTGTGTATCCAATGACTATTACGGTCAACAACATGTATGCAACCATTAATTAATCCGAATATTGTTCCACTTCTATCTATCATTGATTTCTTAAACAAAACACAAGAATGTGTACTAGAATGTGTACAGTTTCTATTTCTTGATACCTTTCATATAATGCAGTCAATAACATTTAAATTAAATTTAACGTTTTACCCTCAAAAGAATGCACAATACATGTTGTCTGTATGATAAAGTACATTATTCACAACTGCTTTATCAATCATATGTACGTACAATGGAAAACTTTCACAAATTCTTGGCCCACTGCTGTCTCCCCAAAAAAGTGAGAGTGAAAAATGTTCTTTACACCCTTTCGGTTTCATTCGGGGGGTGTAGCTCAGATGGTAGAGCGCTCGCTTAGCATGCGAGAGGTACGGGGATCGATACCCCGCACCTCCAAAACTCTTTTTGCTCCTTTTTCTCTACTCTTTTTTATCTTTTTCCAGTTAATTTTACGGGCATCTGAATTTAGTCCTATTGGTTTTTTACAAAATGAAAATGGTACGCAAAAACAAGGAATTGTTTACTAGTGTAAGTGGGTCATATTCCCATTATATAATATTTACGCATTCCAATCTATTCGTAGAATAACCTAAGGCTACTCAAATCAAATTAACTACACGGACCAGTAGTCATCGTTCAATTTTCTCTGAAAATATGTAGATTATTATTTGTCTTTTTAAAATGTACACACGTGTGCAGAAAATGATTGTTTTTTTTCTATTCTCCTACATGTTCCTGTCAACTATTAAATATGAGGACATTTGCATGAAAATTGACAGAGTCCATCTAAATTAAGCTTGACGATTACAATAGACAATTAGTTTTGTAATTATTCTTTCTCTCTCTCTCTCTTTTAATACATGGAGATTAGTTCATAATCTGGAAATAAAATGCTTTGTCATCAAGTTTCTATAATTAAACTTTCCAAAAAGTAGTCAAATAATATTCAAAACCAAGTCAAGTGAAGTGAGAAAAAAGAGGAGTAAATCATAGCATTAAAATTTCACAGTCAGTCTATCCTAATGTCAATTTGTATCCAAATTTAAAAAAGTTTTTAGGGAGAAAAAAAAATCGGTGTCATGTCAAAAAGTCAACATAATTCAAAAAATTCAAGAAAACTTTTCTTCTCATGAAAATATTTTATTCATACAAAGTTGACAAAAGAAAACTTTATGAGAGGAAGACTGTTTGTGTCTGTTGGCAGCTGTGTCTTGTTACCATTATTAGGAATTACGGAGAAAGAAAAGAAAAAGTCTCTCAAAGAGAAAGACAGGCAAGTCACGGTGCACTTGGGAGGCTCTAGAATTTCTCGAGAGTGAAAAAAAAACGCACGGCAGGCGCACGTCCTGGAAATTATTTGAGAATTGTGTGTGTATGTGTGTGTGCATATGTGTGTACTTATGAGTTTGTGTGTATGGCAAGAGAGAGAGAGAAAGTATGAGAGCACCGTTGGTTTTATTTAACTTTCACTGTCACTCTTCACTCTTAACCCACAACACGACTATCACCACCATTAAAACTCCATCGTGTCTCACTTACCCCAAATAGTCCTCCTTCAACCTCACTCACAGTCACACTCAACACACAAAAATCTTATTAAAAATTTATTCTTTATTTACAACTTGCGACAAAAAAAAACTAACCCCCTAAAACAACTGCAGAACTGCTCCGACTTAAATGGACTACCAACCATTTCTATTTTACACTATCAAATTCTACAGATACCAAATATTCTAAATAAAATCTTCTTCTTTTTTTCGATTTTGACCAGTTTTTAAAATTTTGTGTCCAGAACGTTCCCCTGATAAAAATAAGAAAAAAGAGTGGACCACCAGCACTTTGATTTGAAGATCAAAGTCCCCAATAAAAATCCAGGTAAGTCTTTCTTTTATTTTTTGTAAAGGAAAGTTTTATTTTCTCGTGGATTTAAATTTAGACTTAAATTTATATTGGAAAAGTTTATAAATCCATCCACACAAAAAAAAAGAAAAAAACATTGACAAGCAATAGAAATATATAGAAAGAGTTAATCTGGATAAAGGGAGAGAGATAAATCTTGAGACTGTCCCTTGATATATAAAATTAGGGATATAACATGGAGTGAATATCACCAAATGAAAAATGTTGGAATTAAATGGGATCAAGGCACAAGTTGTAACCCTTTTTTTCTTATTTTCTTTCAGAAAAAAATAGTCAGATTTACTAGAGAAAAAAAACTCTCTATAAGATATGTTCTTATATTTCTCGTAAAAATAGAGAGTGATTTTGATTTCCATTCTTTTCACTTTCTCTTTTCCCTTCAAGGCCTAAACTTTGGCCATTCATTACACGACTTACTTTAGTATTCATCAGTAGACAGACATCTATTGCGGTTAATATGCCCAATTTCTCTTCTCTCTCTCTCTCTCTCTCTCTCTCTCTACTTTCTCCCATTTTGTGGAGACTGGAACCCACAAAAAAAGTTTATCTGCCCCATTCCCATGCACTTTGTCGTCCACAACTAGACTTTGAATCTTCATTGTGACACATTCACATATTTGTGGGGAGAGGTTTGGTTACTTCATTGTGGTTCCTATTTTCAAATTGCATTGCAATTCTCATTTTACCATCTTGACTGCTGAAAAAAAGTCAAAGGGAGAGAGAGTTGCAGATTGCAACTTTTTTTATATTAAAAGGAGACAACTTTCCTTGTCTCTCTCTCTGTGGTCATATCAAAGTTAAGTATAATTTGTCGTATAAAATTCTTATAGATTTTTATATAAAGAACATATTTCAAAGGAGAAAGTGAAAAGGTATGGGGAGAAAACAAAAGTTTTTCTATTTAGTGTCATGAGTAAGTCATATGGAAAATGATGATTTCTCAACATAAAAAAAATTCGTTTCTCTTTCTCTTACATTCCACATGATTCTCAAATTTCATTTTTCTTATACTTTCTCCAATTGAAGAGAGATCATATGGAGGGGGCTATTTTATTTTATCCCATTCTCTCTCTCTTTCAACTTTGTCCTTTGGACAAGAAAGATTTCTAGACTCATCTTACCCACAAGCCACAAAGGTATGGGGTGTAGGGTTAGTGGAGAAGGAATAGGAAGCCCAATTGAAAAGTTTTTATGGAATGGAGCGTGTGTGACGGCAATCAATATTACCTTATGTTACAGAGGAAGAAACAAGCTGCAAACAAGAGAGATCAGACACACCACCATTCCAACAAAAGGTATCATATAAAAGGTCATCGTCTCTCAAAGAAACCGATTTCTCTCTCTTTCTCATATTATGTCATTTTTAGTTATAATGTCTTATTGAGAGTAATAAAAAAATATTGTGGAGAAAAAAAACTTTTTTTGGCGTTTTGAGACTCATTTTCTATGATATGATTTGGTAGTTAGTGGAGAAAAAGAGAAAGTTGGATTTTTATTGGATGTAAAGTATATTTTGTGGTTTTTATCGAGCTGAATTTATAGCGTGTCATTCCGGTATTTAGCCTCCCCCCTCTCTCCCTCTTTTTTACAGTAGAGTCCTCACCCTCACGATCTTTCTCTTTTTTTGGTGGTCAAGTCAAGGAAATGGACTGAAAATCCAACATTTTCTTTTCTTATCTCAAAACTCGTTTTTCTACACTTTGTAAACGTAACATTAAGTGGCAAGAAGTGAGTGGGAATGGTACATACAAATAGTTAATGGGAAATGGGAAGGAATTGTTAAAAAAAAAGAGAAAGTTGTAACGTCTTCATTCTTTCACTCCTTGTAGTTAATACACGCACACTTTTTTTTCGTGACTATGGTCAAGAGAATTTTAAAACTTGTACAAAAGAATTTTCTCTTTTATTTTCTAATCCTCAAATGGTTAAGGTCCCTGTCAACAGTCACTTTGAAATATATTGGACTTTCTTTCTTTTTTTGACCATGAGTGAGTCCATGAATTCTTTTGAGATAAATAAACTAAAAAAAGTTTAATTCGGACAACTCATGCGAGCAATTTCATCATCATGATCATAAAATAGAGATTATTTCAGGTAATGAAACGTACAATAACTACAGAGTCTTCTCTCTCTCTCTCTCTCTTTAGTTAGTCATTAGTCAGCTAAAAAACCAATTTATGTCATCACTCTTTCACATCTCCATGGTCCATCTCTCTCTCTCTTTCATGTATCCGTACAATATATAATTGTGCACTAAAGAGATTAAAGGTATTAAATTTTAATTGACTTTACTTATCTCTCCTAAAATTATGGCCAATTTCTATTTTATTATTGTCGACAAATCAAATCTCATTATCCATCAAAATCCCTCTAATTAATCTCGTCGTGTAGTACATACAGAATTTAATATTATATATTACATAATATCTATTGTACTGTCTCAAGAACATGCAAGTTTGTAAAATGGATAGTAAATGTGTTGATTAATTTAATTGGACTCATGACCTGAATTTTGAATTTGTTAAAAAAAACCCAAATTCACGAGACAACTCAGGAGGTTAACTAAAGAGGACACTCAAATTATTTAAAATGAGGGAAAAGAGCAGTCTCAAGAGATTCCTTTTCAACATTTTGTCACAATTACGTGGAGAAACTACAGAGAAAGTCAAAGTCACAATTAAAATTAAATAGTCACTCTCTCACTCCCTTTTAATTATTTTAAATATAGAGGTACACCCACCCATATGTACATTTAGTGAACAACAATTTATAAATAAAACATTAAATGTCATCACCAGTCACCAGTACAAATGACGGAACTCTAATTGAAAAATATTATGAAATAGGTGCAAAGCTCAAAAAAAATCTAAATTAAATTCTTGGAAAAAAGATTAATTCTTTAAACCCCCCCCCCTCCTCCTCCTCCTCTTCTTGTGTACAAACAAAAATCTTCAAAGAAAACAACCACAACCATTTTTTTATTCCATGCACATTTTAATCCTGTCAGAGACAATTTCTCGGGAAATTGTCTCTGTGATATTGTCGAGTGTAGACTACAAAAAAAATTAAATGTGGATTTTCAAAGAAGAGGAGGAGAAGGGGGGACAAAGTTTATCATTTTTGAAGGACAATTTCATGGTTCTCATATTAAAGAGAGTCTCAATCAACTGAATGTTGTCTCTGTCTAGTATCTCCCCTTTCACAAAAGACACCACAGATACGAGTATGTGGGTATAAAAATGGAGACAGAGAGAAAAAAATGCGGGAGTGTTTACATATGTAGCGCCCGGTTTTGTTTGTGAGGTCATAAGAAGAGAGGGAGAGGAGGAAGGGGTGTGGAGTGGATAGTTGAGACAGGGGTAGTTGTAATAAATAATCGAATAATAATTTTACCAACAAAAAAAGCCCCCCTACCAACTTTCTCTCTCTCCTTTCTCTTTCTGTCTTTATCTTGAGGCGGGTGAACTCAAGGCAGACAAATTAGAAGGCGATTTATGGTAGTGGCAAGGAAGAGACAGGTTGCCTCCTGGAGATTCTTTTTTGGGGTTGTCTTCTCATAGGTCATGTTTATAGCCAAATCAATAGAGAGAGAGACACAACTTGTTCCATGTTACGAATCGTTTATTTGTACTGCCAGGAGAAAGAATGCCATTCACGAGAAATTTTTACCACGCGACAAAAAAAAAGGAACGAGGACTCTTCCTCACATTTCTTGTTGACAAATAAAAAAAATAAAGATGAAAAAACAACGGGAGGACTTTCTCTCTCTCTCAAATCATCATCTTTTTCGCTGAATTTTTTCTTGTCTGATGTTGAGGCATTTGAAGAAGCGAGTTTTTGTGGAGGAGGGTTATTTTTGTTGTTTTTTTCCATGTAAAAAGAAATTTCTTGTTTTTTGTGATTTTTATTCTCTTTATTTTTTAACTCAACTTTTTTTTACTGCCAAAAACTGTCTTCCGATTAGGCTACCATAAAAGATGGACCTCCCGATGGTTCTCTCTTTTTATTTTTGTTTACTTTTTTCTCTCCTTATTGACAAAATGTCCCATTTTGTTCCCCCCCCCCTCTCTCTCTCTCATGCCTTACAGACATGGAGACGAGATGACGGAAAAGAGAGAGACGTGTCTATTTATATATTTTTTTTACAAAAGATTTTTTAGTTGTGAACCAGAGTCAACATCAACGTCAAACAATTCTAGAGTCCTGAAGGGTCAGAGTCGGAAGAGTATTTGTATTGAGTAGTGAATTTGGAGTCGTAGACATTTTCAGTGTTTGACAATGAGTGTTTAAATACATGAGAGTGATTTGAGAGAGGGGGGAGGAGGGTTGGACATGAAACGAGGATTTGAAATAGAATAAAAAAAGACGATAGAATCATTGCCAATATTACACAATTGTAGACTTGTCCACTGAACAGTAAATTACTGAAGAATGTAATATTGTATAGTCAGACCATACAACTTTCTCTCTCTCCTGACACTGACAGCTTCCTTGGCATTTTCCAATTTTTTTTCTCTCTTCTGCCTCTGAACTTTTCTCTCTCTCTCTCTCTGTTTTTTAAAAAAATCCAAATCAAGGAATTCCATCAAGACTGAAGGTTTCTAAACACAAAAAAAAGTTTTCATGCTTCAAAGCACAGTTTGCAACAAAAAGAACTTTTTTTGTGTTTCCTTCTTCTTGATTTGTTGTTCTCTCTCTCTCTCTTTTAACAATTGTCAAGAGTGGAGAGAGAATTTTAAGTTTTTTTGGAAAAAAAATGTCATGAACAGATTTTGTTAAATAAAGATTTGGAATTAAAATTAGAAGTAATATTTAAATTTTGTACTTATTTTAATTGTCTAATTTATAAACTTATTTGCTATTTCCATGTTTGATATAAAAAAAGGATGAAATTTTGTTTGTCTTCTTTTCTTTTGTTTTGTACGATGGAGAAAGATGAACTTCTTTAAGAAGATAATTACAAGGAAAATCACTTCCTCAAATTTCCTCTTAAATTCAAAGAAAACTTTTTTTTTATAAACTAACGAAAAAGAGAGCAGGCACGTGGATGATTTTTTTCTTTAGGACAAAAATGTTTTTTTATTTTATTTTAAAATGGCTAAAAGATTTAGTAAATTGTTGTTTTTAAAAATGTTTTGTCAAACTTTGTCCTCATATATTTCAATTTACAGTGATAAAACTGCTACTATTGTTAGAAAATGTTCATACAATAAAAAAAAAGTTTTTTTTCAGAGGAAGATTTTTAAGTTAAAAAGGGTCAGTTAGTGTTGTAATAGTCGTTGTCATTTATAGTGTAAAGTACATTCTAAATGGTCTTGGGCTATCATGATATTTAGGGGACGATTGAGAGAGAGAGAGAGAGAGAGAAAGTAAAAAAAATTTTTTTGGGGAGATAAAGAAACCACAAACTCTGTCTCTTTTTTAAGCGTTTCATCTCTCTTTTATGGGGCTTAATTTGCCATAAAACATAAAATCCAAGTATAAAGTAGAGCATCAGTGACTTTCTCTCTCTTTGTTCCGACAATGCCAAATTTCTATTTCCTTTTCACTCCATATAATCTCCTCACATTATAACATGACATATATGTATACATATATATTTTTTATAAATTACAGTAAGACAATACAATCAAGCCAAAAACTTTGTTTTTTTGTTTTTAAACCAATTTTAATAATCAATCTATTTTTTTCAATATCCGTTACACTCAAAAAGTTAGAAGAAGAAGAAGAGGAAGTGAAAGTAGAAAAATTAAAATTAAAAAAAAAATTGGGCTCGAGTTAAACGTCAAAGTTTGAGCTGTTCTTTTATTTTTTTCATCGATTTTCTACTAGAAATTCTTGCCTCCACACTCCAGATGTAACACAGATACTACTAATACTAGTGCTAGTACATATTGTATAGTTTTGTATATTGAAAAGTTGAGGATTGAAGAGACCAAAGATTAAAAATGTCATTGAGAAAATTGTCCATCCACAGAGACTTTCTCTTTGGCACACACACAAAATGAAATCAAAGTCTTCTCCCATGAATAGAAAGAATGGAGAGAGAAGGGGTGAGTCTGAGAGAAATTTTTTGACTTTCTCTTTTGAAATTTATCAAAGGCTCTCTCTCTCTCTTTTCTTATTCTCCTTCAGCCCTGTCACACATGCCATTGCTCTACCTCTACAGTCTACAGATAGGAAGAGGAGGAGGAGGAGGAGGGGGGAGCTCATTGTTGGGAATTTGAATGGATCAAGAATTTTGTGTGTGGGCTTTTTCTGGGACAAGTTTTTTTTTGAGAGTTAGAGTTGAGACTAGAACTGATGCTCATAGTCGATGGATATTACAATGAACCATTTAATATTATAATATATAATCAAGTAGAGAAAAAGAGAGAGAGAGAGAAAGTTGAATAAAATGGGAGAAAACCTTTTGGAGGTCTTCCAAAGATAGAAAAAGGAAGGAAGAGAACCCACCCTACCTAATACTTTCTTAAGCTTTTCCGCTATTTTATAATATATAAAAGTCTCTTGTACATGTACAGACGGAGAGAGAGAGAGAGAGAGGCTAAGCGGGTTGAACGGTTGACGTGGAGAAGACAAGGAACAGAAACTTGAGCCAAAGACCACTGAAAATGGTTCAAAGAGAGAATCTGAATCTTTACACTGTACAGAGTTGAAGAACTCCTCGTCTCAATGAAAATCACATGAAATTTTATCACTTTTCCGCTTTTATTCTTGTATCTCTATCTCCAATGTACGCCATCGTATGTACGCTAGCCTTTTGTACAGTGTAGAGAATAAAAAGCTGCATTTTAAATATACAAATTTATACCTAATGGCACTACCTAAAGATACCACTATAGGCCCCCTCTTTTCCTCTTGCCATGACTTGACTTGGATGTATGGCAGTCATGAATCACGAGATGAAAAAAATGGGATAAGATCAAAAAAATATAAATCTTAAGCCTTCATCTCTCTCTCACATCTCCAATCTTGCCTTGTCATCATTTTGGAGGAGAAAATTGTGTAATTAGTTGGGTTTTTTTTTGGAAAAAATAGTATTTTTTTCTCTTTTTGTACCTGCTCTTCTTGTATCTGTACAATGAAGTTGATTAAACAATTTTTTTTATCAAGATAATTTGTAAAAGAAAACTAATAAAGTTGAGAATGATCAATTTCAAAAATTTTACTCTTATCTTCTTCTTTTTCTTGGAAATCCCCCTCCTTCACTCGACTCCCCCCTCTTTGACTAATGAAGATGGAGATATTTGGAAATGATAAATCTGAATAGATATTTTGAGTTTGGTTAATGATTTTTTTAAAAATGATGCTCCCACGTGCATTGATTTCTTATCTTAACAAATTAATTTAATTAAAATTCAGAATAAAACTGATGAAGGGAACAGAAATCATGTGAGTTATTTTACTGGACAAAAGAAACAATAAATTGAACATTTCCATAACCTGGCCTCATTTTGAGTTCTCCCCACAAATACGTAAACACAAAGAGAGAAAGCGAGAGAAAGTCTCTCTCTCTCTCTCTTGTACTACTAGGTGAATTTGAAAGTGAATTTCTAATTGGTCTCTTTTCATGGAGAATAATTACAAACTAAAAGACTAAGAGAGAGAGAGAGAGGGGGGGGGAGGGAGGGAATTCAAGTGGAGAGAGACTATCTGTACATATAAAATTTCATATGAAAGAATAATAAATTGAACAATTAAAAACAAGTTAATTTAAAGTTGACTCTCTTCAATTTTCTCTCTTTTTTGTTTAAATTACACTCCTCTCTACAATCTACAATCCTTGAAACAAATTGGCTAATTAAAGTTTCATAAAAAGAATTTTTAAAACAGGATTTTTTGATCAACAAAAACAACTTTTTCGTCCCAGTTAGTTTTTTACAGTTGCCACAAAACGAAAGATGGATCCACTAGGACTAGGAGGATTGGGGTTGAGTTTAATAAAAAAAATAGAAGAGGATATTAAATATTTCCCACTTAGTCTATAAAATCCCTCCATTTGCCATATTAAAGATTACAAAGTGGTGACGAGGTGGGTTTAATTTAATGCTGCAGGAATTTTGGTCTAAAATTATTTCCGAAAGAGTGGGAGAAAGTTTACACAAAAAGGGAAGAGGATTCCAAAATATCTGACCTATCTTTCTAGTAATTTCATTGAGCCCAAAAAAGGAGAGCATCATCATTCATTCAGATTAAAAGACATAGTCTATCACTAACATAATCTTTTAATATAATTAGAGAGAGTATCAAGTCAACTATTTTAATTAACTAGAGTAGTCCACTTTCCAGTTTTAGTTTCCACCATGAAAAAAAAGAGAAAAAAGTTTATTGAGGACTGGAGCCGAACAAGAAAAAACTTTCTTTTTTGGAAAAGTGATAACTCAAAAATATGATATCAAGACAATTCCATCATACTTGGTTGTAATGGAATACAGGAAAATTTTGAAACTAAAAAGTTTTTGTATAAAAAAGACACTAGACAATTGGCTCTCTCTGTCTGTGTGTGTGATGTAGTTGTTACGAGTAGGTGGTGGTACATATGGAATATCAAGTGAAATAGTTTGAGAATGAGAAATGTACAAAAGTCACTTTATGATCTAATTAGTCCAAAAGACATGATCCCATATAATCCATTGTACTGTCAAAATCCCATAAAATCTTATGAGAGAGAGAGAGAGAGGGAGAAGAATGTGAAGCATGTGAAGAAAAAGGATTTTGACAATTGGTATTCCAAGTACAAAGTGGCAGTAATCAGAGAGAAAAGGATAGTTATGATATTCTATAATAAGAAATTTTTTGTGATGACAAGAAATGACTTTCCCTTCAATCACAACCCGCTTTCTCTCTCTCTTTCCTCTTTCCATTGAGTTCAATTCTTGACGAGGGACGATTTAAGCATGATAATATTGAATTGAAAGATAAGCACAAAATTTCTTGAAACACACAAAGAGACTAACTGTCCCTGTGACTGTGTGTGGGGATGAATGGATATATGAAATTGGCAGAAATTATGTCTCGGCTTGTTGGAATTATGATCAGGGAAGCGAGAGAGAAAGCAATCCAAAGAGGGAGAGAGACTAGACCTTGGCTAATCTTTGATGATTGTGAGCCAGGCCCAGTAGACCAAAGACCAGAGGAAAAATAGAGATAGCTGAAAGAGAGAGAGAGAGATGGTCGTTATCCCTGCAGGACATAAAATAATCCGATAAAGGTCACCCACACGAAACCATACGTTACATGGACATGCAAGTTTAGGTTGAGGCTTTCCCTCACAGTGGCAACTAGAAAAAATATCTGTATTTCCTCCTGTCCCATTCCAACCGTCCCCTTTTTCTCTTTGCATCCAAAACTCCAAATCTACCACCCCCACCCGCTCAGGCTCTACTGGTTGTGAAGACAAGGGGGGGAGGGGGAAGGAGAGGAGTGAAAAAAAGAAATTTTTATTGGTATGTACGGACGACATAAAAAGATTGAGACAAGAGACAATAGGCTCTCTTCGTCTTTTGGTTTTTTTTCTATCTCCCGTTGGAGCTCACAATTCCTAGCCAAGTGTACAGATCACTTGTACTACTACAGACAGAGACAGAGAGAGAGGGTGGCTATGGCTATGGAGAAAGTATATCCCTCTCCTTCATTCCCAGATTCTAGCTAAGTTGTCTTCACTTTCACTTTCATAATAAAACTGTGGTCGTTAAGCGGGACTACATTCTGAAGAGATGGCCCAATGTGCCTGTCCTCACATGCTTGGGCTCTATATATTTCATACAAAGATTACAGCCTACAGTCTAACAGATAGAAAATATCTGTAAGGAGCAGAGAGACAGAGGGAATCATGACTAGAGGCACTTTCTCCATGTAGAACAATTGGAGATCATAACCATGTTATATGTAGTACACTCATATCCTGGGGAATAAGCAAAGTGAGGTACAATAAAACTCATGCCATTACATTACAGTCTACATTTTCTCCTCCCCCTCCTCATCCTCTCCTTCTTTTGTACAAAGAGGGGAAAAAACATTTTCACTATTTTCTTCTCTCACTTTTTTCTAAGAAAAAAAACTCTACACCACGAATAATGTAAGACAGGAAGGGGATGATGAAGGAAAGGCGAGAAAGAGAGGGGAACCCTAACGGTCTTGTACCTTTTTTCAAGGAAATGAAGGGAGAAAGGAGAGAAAGAAGGAAACTCTAAATTTTAATGGATACTTTCTCTCTTGTACACACACACTGTCTCTACATTGTACAGAGGGGTCCGTGTGTAGGTCATGGAAATGGTTGAAATAAAAGAAAAGTGTATATGTAAAAATAAATAAAATAAACATGGCGAACAGTATCGCTGTCCTCTCTCTCTCTCTCTCTCTCTCTCTCTCTGTTTCTTATGATGTAACGTATATTGTAGAAACAATATTGTTTGGGTTTTTATTCTCGCTTTTTATATTCAAATTACTTTTTAAAAGTAATATCTACCATACGCACCATTTTCTTTTTCTTTGAATTCTCAACCATTGTATTATATGTACAATATAGGGGGTACGAGCACAAATGGATTACAAAATATTATTAGGATTACATGACAAAGACAGTCATGTTTTTATTATGAAGGAAGATTAAAGGGAAAAAAATGTTTTTGTGATGAAGAGAAATGTCAAATGTCTCATTTATTGTGGAGATTTTGTATACAGATTGGACAGAGCAATTAAAATAATTTTTCTTTAATCTTTAATTCGATTGTAATATTTTTAAAGGAGGAATTTTATTTTTTGCTAATTAATTTATCAATTTATTATTTGACTACAATACAAAATTTGTATCTTTGAAGCTCAAAATTTTAATATTTTATCTTTGTCAATAATCTGATGTGTCTGACCCAGTAAAAATATTCATTGATAATGTGAAGACTTTTATCATTTACAAATTCAATTCATTCAAATTAACATTTTTTGAATGGAATTTATAAATAAAAATATTTAAAAAATAATAGTAAACAAAATTCTAGTAAATTCTTTCATCAAAACTTGTCTAATTGGCCTAAAATGATTAAAAAAGGATTTAGTCATTTGAAACTTGTCTTTTGAAATAAACTTTTCTAATTATAATGACTCTAATAGAAAGTCCTACTCAGGTATTTTAGATATTTTGGACTACACAATATGATGACAATTAAAATAATTTGTTTTTACAGGAAAAGCGGACTATGCCCCCCATTTGTGACTTACAAAGCCAAAGACATAACTCGATGAGTGTGAATGATTCTCACCACCTCAAGAATTTGTCCGTGTTGAGTGCAAATGAGACTAATTTAGCGGATGAAACGTCATCATCATCAGCCTTTGGGAAACTAAATCAGGGTATTTTGATTGGGATCAATAAAATGAACAATAGTACAGGCACAGGATTAATGGGGACAATTAGTTCACCTCCATGTACAATTGGTGGTTTAATTGACAAAAATGGAACCATTTGGAGTAGTATGTCAACCAGTAGTGTCGATGTTCCTGACATGGATGATACCATGAATACTTGGGGCGTTTCATGGCCCTTAACTGTGATCCTATGTTTGGCATACAGTCTCGTCTTTTTAGTTGGAATTGTGGGCAATTCTTTTGTCGTCGCCGTCGTTCTTCGGTAAATCTTCAACATTTAATATACATATTATTATCAACCATTAACTTTTATTTTAAAAAAATTATTTTTTATTTATTTATTTACAGTCTCCCTCGTATGAGAACCGCCACAAATTTGTTCATTGTCAATCTTGCCGTGGCGGATCTTCTCGTCATCATTTTTTGTCTCCCATTTAATTTAATCATCAACTTGTCATCTGGTAAGTATTTTTCTATTTGTTCATGTCCAATATATTTTTTTCTCGTCAGATTTGTATTTTCTAAAACCTAAATACTAAATACAGCTATATTACATCATGGATGACTATAGACACAAAAAAACAATTTTTTCTTCATCTCTTCATGTCACGTCCCCCCCCCCCCCACCACCGCCTTTTTTATCATGCCACAGGTGAAATTTTCATGGTCACATTTTGTCTCTCTCGTGTATTCTTTTCATTAGAAAAAGGGAAAGGTAGAGAGAGAGAAATTGAAGGAGAGAGAAAATTTGAGGAAAAAATTGTCATTTTTTGTGAGGCACATGACACATTGACTTTGGGTCCCTTGGGGGGCTTGAGTTTGAACAAATTACAATTCTGGGGACAAGACAATGTCTATCTTCTCCTTGTTGTAGTTATATCTATGTAATTCAATCTTCTATCCAATTCATCAAAAGCAGTCAATCGTATGATCTTTCATGTCTCTTTACTTCTCATCTCCTCCTCCTTCCTCATCTCGTTATTGATGAACTGAAAAAAGGAGGAAAATGTGCTGAAAAACATGTTTTAAATGGAATGTCAACTTGTCAAATAAAGATTTTTTTGTATTATTTTACGTGTCGCGTACATATAGATATTGATCATCATTTTATGTTTTTGTCTTTTTTTCTCTCTCTCTCTAAAGTACTGTACATAGGTAGTACAATATTTATTCAAATTGAATGATTAACAATTATTACTGTCAACTGTTTCAAAAAAAACCTTCAATTTTAATTTACTCTATTATACTTGACTTGATGAAATTTCTCGGAAAATTACAGGGAAAAATTTTCACTTTGATTCAAGGACATGATGATATATGTACAGACTCAGTACAGAGATAGAGTGAGAATTATATAAAATTAATTAGAAAATGTTAAATCAAAAAGTTTTAAACTCTCTCTCTTTCTCTTTAGTTGAAGTATGGTCGGTCATGAGGGGGGTGATGGTTGTTATTGCCAACTTTTTATGAAAGAAAAATCATACTTTTCATTTTATTTTAAACTTGAACAAAATTTTATTTGACCCGAATTTCTCTCTCTCTCAACTTTTGTTAGGGGGTTTGGTTTGGAACAAGAGAAAAGTAGAAAAAAAAACTTTTTTTTTGCTTCGTATTAATTTGAAATGTTAAATTAAACTAGAGATACATATTTAGCATGTAAAGATACAGTTTACTAATTAAACACTTTACAACTCAATTAATTTTAATTGATGTTGCTTCAACTCTTTTTTTTTGAAAAAAATAGTGTACAATTTACTTTATGTATCACTTTATTTTTCGAAAAACAACTTTCTCTATTATTTCCATACTAATTAGTAATTATCTTCGTCCTTTTTTTTCACTACAGAAAAACAAAAATTTTTTTATTCCATTTAAAGTTCCCGACAATTTAGAAAGTAAGGGAGAAAGTTTAATGGGTTTCTTTTCTTACATAAATTCAAATGAATCTATTTGCTCATGACATTGAGTTATTTCTTTTAACTTGAAAAAATTCTTCTTTTTGTTATCTCTCAATTCTCTCATGTAAACGAATCAAATAAAAGCTACTCAATTTTGTTTCTCTAATTTTACATTCATTATCATTGATCTACACTTCCCATTATGTCTGTATTCTGTAGCATGTCCCTCAATTTGTAATTAAATTACAAAAGTCCACTTTTACCTTTTAATTCTTTTGTATTTTTACACAACAATCAAAAAAGTTTTTTTGCAAGGTCCAAAAATACAATTAAATTAAATGTACATCCTCTAATCATAATAACGATTGAAAAACATTTTCAGCAATTTTTTGATTCATGTACATAATTTATCTAACCCTTTTCACTCCTCACATAAGTACAATCATGGCGTCTACATAATGTGGCCTAGTCCATCAAGTCTAAGTCAAATCAAGGGAAACGACTGTTCATTTCAATTTGGGGATAAAAACCCGGAAAAAAGAAGATGTAGTTCAAAGATAAGACTGGTGGTACATACATAATGTTACATGGAAGTAATAAGAGGAATTCTTATAAGTTTGTTCAGTGGACGGAAAGACTGCATATGAAATGAAGGGAGAAAAAAGGGGGGCATAAATATCGAAATGTTCTCTCTCTCTTTATTTTACTCAGCATCAACTCAACTACATTATTCTAGTCCATGCGCTCCAAAAAGGGGATACCTCCTCTTACTCCAGAGCCCAATAATAATGATACTCCATATTATACACTCAGTCTAGAGCCACTGACTTGAGAAATGAACAGAGAGAGAGCTACTTTTCAACATGTCTACATCAATACACTCAGGGATGTGTGTGTGTGTGTTGTACGTACGTACATGAAACAGGGGAAGGGAGGATTCTTGTCTGTTCCTGGGGATGACAAAATGTAGTCCATATCTGATTATTAGATAGAGGAGGAAAAGAGAGAGAGAGAGAGGGAGAGAAAAAAAGGAAGAGATAGTCTTATTAAAGTGCCTCCCATACATATTGCCTTTTCATATAGAGTAAAAAAGATATGATCTCATAAATACTATTAGAATATCTGGGAGCCTCTCTCTCTCTCTATCTTCCAACTGTATCTCTCTAGCCAATATATCGAGATGGAGGGAAATGTCGGGTAGTAAAGTGATATGTGTACTACCAGGACTAGTACAAGAGGAGACTAGTATAAATTAAACATGTACAGACATGTATAAAAGTGAGGCGACAGAGGGAGAAGATATTAAATTGTGTATAGTGGTTACAAGTCGTGCGGGATTGCGGCAAGTACAAGCCGATTGACTCTGTATCTTCCCCTCTTCTGTTTTTATATGTAGAATACAGAGAGATTCTAGTATCCAATACTTGTAGAGAGAGAGAGAGAAGGGTAATAGAATGAGAATTCATTCAGTGGAGCAAAGTTATATACAAGAAAATGAAAAGAAATTTGGGGAAGGACCCACCATGTACGAGGGTACGTACATCTCTACAGATTTTCCTGCATCCGTATGTAATATAAAGGAGGGAGTAGGACAAGGATATATTTATTGAGAATTGCGAGGCAATGTAAAAAGAAAGCTCTGATTGTCTCAGCAGACGAGAAGGACGTTTGTGACTCTCTCTTCCTCTCTTCTTCTTCTTGTGGGATATATACGTGGAGATACTCTTACTTTTTACTATTATACAGTGACTATCCCAAGAACCGGAAAAACTAGAGAAGAGCCTCGTCTCATCTTCTCCTTTCTCTCTCTCTCTCTCTAGAAATTCATTCCCGAATCAGTCAGTCAGAATTAGATTTTCGTGGTGGTGATGTGATCATCCTTCTTGTGAATCTTCTCTCTCTCTCTTGTTTCTTTCACTACGTTCTGGACTTTCCATTCAAGACAACTTTTCCTTGTTTTCTTTCCTGTTGCTACTACAAATAACAGTACTACTCGTATCAACTAGTTTTGGTCATTCTTGTGATAGTCATGAGAATGGTGGTGGATTATTACGTGGTTTTATTTTTGTCACGGATGATGTGTAATAAGGAGGGACAGGATCATTTTCTCAATTTTATATAACACCCCAAAAAAACGGAGGGACAGTGTTGAAGAGAGTGAGTGAATTGGACGGATGGAACCGTACTGGCGATACACGCTCCTTGTGAGCATTCTCTGGAGTGCAATTTATTTACTTGTTTTTCTGTCTGGACTAATTGGGAATACTATTGTGGCTCTTGTCATTGTCAAGGCAAAGAAATCAGCCACAGACTATTTTCTTCTCAATCTTGTCATTGCGGATCTTCTCGTTTTATTGTGCTGTTTACCCGTCACTCTCATCTCAAATCTCATTACTCGTAAGTTCTCCTCCTCCTCCCTTTTTCTCTCACTTAAATTCTCTCTGGCCTCATCTCCAGGCCCTTTTGAATTCTTGAGTGTCTTGACATTTTCTCTCTTCATTTCTCAATTAACAGCCAACATTCTTTAATTAAATAAAAGAATTTGAGAATTAGTCTCTTTCAAATTTCTTTACAAAATAAATTAATACAAAATTTTATTCTTGACCTGGGTCAACACTTCCCAATTTATATAGCTAGAAACTTTTTAAATAAATAAAATATAAATTAAATTATTTTGCCTAACAAAAACGAGTAAATATTTTATAAATAAATATGATGTGAATTTTTTTTCACATGATCTTCCCCCAATAGATTAAAAACACATTTGCAGGCTTAAATTGAGGAAGGAGGGGAGGCAAGAGGAATAGGGAGTGTCTCATTTATAAAAATTTGTATGAGAGAGTCGCAATGTAAATGTAAATAATTAGACGATGTACTTAGGACATAAAGTTAAAATAAACAACAAAGAAATAATTCAACGTATCTGTATCTGTAATAGAATACACGCACAGTATAAAATAAAAAATATTTTTATGATATTTGAGCCTCCTCCATGTCAAAAAAATATTATTTTGAAAAATATAGTCCAAAGAAACATTCATGACTGACAAGGATGGATGAATATCAACAAACTTTTTTTTTCTTGTCCCATCTGACTCTGACTATTGATTATTGGTGCCAAAAAAGTATTTATGAAGGGAAGAAAAAAAACCTGGGATATTTAGTCAACAGGATGATTTCCTTGATATCCATTCAAATTGTACATCTCCATAAATTGTACAAATCTCTTGAGAGAGGCTTTATAGAATTACGATATAAAAAAAAGTTTGTAATGTGGAATTTCTGCAACATTTGCACAATTCTGAGTAAAGGTAAAGTGTGTACATGTTCACATGTGTGGAATTTTCCTGATTCAAAATCCCGATTCACCCGAAAAAAACAATCTCATGAATCATAGAAATTGTGCCTGTGTCGACTATTTGTGTATATTTACATGTGTGTGTGTGTGCTTACCTAGGTAAGATGTGGAGTTTAGGGGAATATTGAATTGTGTAAATAGGCACAAGATTTTTTAGACTCTTGTCATCATCGCCATGATCTCATCACTTTAAAAAGTCGTTTTGCTCAAACCTCCAAAAAAGTGCTTTGCAAGCACCAGACACAAGGACTTTAAGGACAGATATGAGATCACGTGAGGACTGAGGTGGATGATGAGATGATGGGACTCGGGTTTTTTTTTCTGTGCCAGTGTCATCCCAAGTTTTCCTTTTCAATTTCCTTTAGAATTGAATTTGAATCGTTAGTTGATCGTACGTCAAATCCAGGATAGTGATGATGACATGGAACTTTTTTTACTTTGGGAACAAGAAATGAAGCGTCTATCTGTATTTCCTCCCTCTCTCTCTCGCTCTCACGAATATTGAAAAATATGAGGACTTTCACCTTTTCCCCTTTTTCCCTCTGCCCCATTTTCCTAGATGGAAGAATACGGGCAACATGAAGACGGTTATCCGTGGATTAGGATGCAAATTTTATTACCTTTTTCTTTCTCAATGTTCCTTTTCCAAATATGTAAAAGTGTGGAGAGAGGGGGAGGGGGGAAGAAAAAAGTACGTAAAAATGGAGACAGTTTTCTTTGGGCTTCGTCAAGAGCTTAAATGGTTTAGAGATTGTAGACAAATTTTCGTTCATTGACTTGGTAATGGATTGAATTTGTATAAACTTTAACAATAAATCTGACGATTTAGAGCTCCAAATGACAATTGTGAACTTTCTCTACTGTCAATACAAAAAAAACCAAAGTGGAGAGATTACAGAAAATGATTTTTATTTTTTTACATGCTTGAGAAAATATTTCAACTTGGGATTATCCAAAGTTTTTTATTTTAATTTTCAGCTTGGATTCTAGGCTCATGGATTTGTAAAATTGTCCCTTATCTCCAGGTATAATACACACGAAATTTAGTATACCCTCAGTGTGTTTTAAATACTAATTTAATCATTTTAATATTAATTTTAATTATTTAAATATTTGTAGGGTGTCAGCGTATCAGCAAGTATTGACACTTTAATTGCCATTGCTATTGAAAGATGGTTAGCCATTTGTCATCCCATGAAATGTCAAATTTCTTCTAGGTGACCTACATTCTATTTTTAAAATTAATTAATTATTTTGAAAAGTACAATTAATTTTTTGTATTTTAATATATAGAAATTGTCGAATTATAATTCTCATAATTTGGACATTCTCTCTCTCCATTACTCTCCCATGGGCCATCTTCTTTCAACTCACCCCCGTCAGTCCTAACAACGATATGCTGGTATTTAATCAACATTTGAAAAAAAAATGTTTTTTTTCTGAATTCTAATTAAATTTAATGTTTCACATTGCTGTTATAGTGTTATGTTTTGAGGAAATTGAAATATTTGCATGAAATCTACGACTACTTTCATTTCTACGTATGACTAGAGTCATGTTGTGTTTTTTTCTATTTAAAAACTTTTTGCATTCAATTTTTTTCTATATTCGTGCATGAATAAATTTTATAGTCTCTCCCATCTTCATCTCCTCTCTTTGTATTTTTTTGTCTCGAGTCAAGGAAATGGAAGATGGTGCAGAAAAACAAATATTTTTTATAGTCTTTTTCTCTCTGTGTAATTTAAATTGAAAATTGGATGGCATTTTGGGGAACATTAGTGTACATTTGCTTGTTGTATATTTACATACGAAAAGTTATTTATAAAATTGAATTGTCTCGAGTGGCTTCTCACATGTTGTCTGAACAATGAATCATATTTTCTCTCTCGTCCCATGAATGATGAAGATTCATTGTGGTAGGCAAGTTAAGAGTAGGGGGGGGGGAGTCTTAGGGAGAAAATTAATTTCATAAAATGCAACGAGATTCGTTGAGTGTCGTGGGATGAAAGTAAGGGATTATATTGTCTCACTCTCATTATTTAAGAGCAAGAGGATGAGAGACAAGTTGAAAATTTCCTTTGGCTAATTTTATAATGTAAAATTATGGAAATTTTCTTCTCTCTCAGGCTCTTTTTTTTGGGTCTTATTTTGGAAGTTGAGAGTTGGCTTTTCGCCGAAAAAATAGAATATGGAAGAGCTTATATTTTGTAATTTATAAAAAAATTGGAGTAATTAACTCGTACTAATAGTCTTGTTGAAATTAGAGTGTTTAAATTAATTATTTTAAATTTAAAAAATTGACAAAAAAAAAACTTTTGTCATTTGTTTGAGCTTTTTTTATAATTTTTAATTATTTTACTCTACTTTTGGAATTTGATGAAAGATAAAAATTTGTGATTGTGATTTGTGATGATTAGGTATGTACAGAACAATGGCCAGATGCAAAATTGGGTAATATTTATTTTGTGGTGGCTCACTTGGTCCTTTGTTACATTTTGCCACTCATTCTCATCACAATTTGTTATGCCCTCATCCTTCGTCGTGTGTCCATGCGGAAAATTCCACAAGAGACTAAAAACTTGTCCACTGAGCTTCTCGTCCATAGGTTAATTTTTTAATTAAATAATATTTAAATATTAATTATTCTAGAATAATTTAATGAATTTGAAATACCACACAGGTCAAAAATGAAGGTGATTAAGATGCTCATGAGATGCGTAATTTTATTTGCTCTCTCTTGGTTACCCCTCTACGCAATTTTTACTCGACTCAAATTTGGGCCTATGCCCAGTGAAGGTAAAAAAGAAAGGATTTTCTTAATTTGGCTAATTATTTTTTTGAGGATATTGATTTGTTCCTTTTTAAATCATTTTTGGCACAAGTTCATTAAATGGGCTCATGATTGTTGAGAGGAGTAAATGAATGGAATTATAAATAATAATTTTGTAGGGGAAGATCAACTAATTCGAACCATCGCCCCCATGGCTCAATGGCTTGGGAGTTCTAATTCATGCATTAATCCAATTTTATATACGGTGCGTTTCCTCCTCTTTCTATTCAATTTTCTCTCATCTTATTTATGTTCTATCTGCCAACTCCAACCTCCATTCTTTCCACCCCGCTTACCTCCACGCAACTTTTCTCCCTTTGTCTCCCTCCCTCTCAAGAATATTTCCTCTTGAATGCATCACAATATTTTATGACACAATCCTCCCCCCCCCCTCTCTCTCTCTCTCTGTCTAATACGAGGAATGCTCAACTCATAAAGTCTGAAAATTCTCAATTTTACTTTCATTTCCAGGTGTACAATAAAAAGTACCGCTGTGCATTCAAAGTAAGTTTTTTTTCATTTTCATTCGTATTGTTGTTTTCTCTTCTTTATTTTTCTATTAAGTTTATCAAAGAATACAAAGAAAAATATCTTGAGATTTTTTCGCATTGAAAAAAGTAGTCCAAAAGCAAATTTTATTTATTATTAAATAAAGAAAAGTTTCTTTAAATTGAATCAATCTTTTTTTATTGTGTAGAATCTTTATATATTAAATGTAAATAGAATTTTATTGTAGTTTATATAAAATTGTTTTGTTAAAGTAAACAAAGGTAAATTTAATTTTATAAGGTTTACATACAAATTTGTACAGGTTATAAAGAAAGACAAACTTTAATTTAGGCATTACTGACGAGTCGTTCGTGTTGTAAAACTCTTCGAGTGGAGGTGGTGTCCAAGACGGATTCTTCAACGAGAAGTTCTAATCGAATTAATCTGTCCACTCAATTGTCATCAACTAAACAAGTAAAATAAATAAAAATAAAAAAACTTTTTTTGTGGGTCATCTTCAACTATTTTATTTTATGTGGAACAGAGAGGAGATGATAGAACAGGAAGTTGTAATAATATTTGTACAACTTCCATCTCGATGCAACCTGAAAATCATAAAAAATAGAGTGTCGAGACCAAACTCCCTAAAAATCAAGGATTTCAGATTGTGATCTATGACCTTTGATGTATGACCTATACTGAAGAAAAAGGTATACTCTGTACCAAAATGGAAATACGAAAATGTATTTAGGTACAGTGATGTGTCCCTCCAATGGGTTTCAATGGTGTTGTGATCAGTGTGTACCAGTCAATTTAATAAAATACGATACGTCCTGTCTTGTCCTTTTCCTGAGTTAGAATGTCACATTTTACCTGTTCAGTTTTAATTATTGTGGACATATTTCTCAATTTTTAGAAAATTAAATTAATCCTTAAATTAAATGTTCACTCAATTTGTACCTGTCCCAGTGCCCGAGGGTTCCTTTTTTTACCTGGAAGTGGACTAAAATATAATTGTGAAATTAATTAATTCAATTTACCACAAATTATTCATTTTTTTAATTTAGTCAGCTGTCTCCATTTATTTTTTATCAAAGAGATTTAAAGTACAATTTCAACTACAAAAGAATAATAATAAATGTTGAACCTTTTTTTAAAGTGAGATTTTAATAGTTTGACATTTTTAGTTGTAAAAATTATAACACCAAAGAGAGAAAATCTTTTTTGTCCTATTTTGTGTGTGCTCCACAATGGATGATCTAATATCAACAAGTTTGAAACACGAAAAGGACATTTAAAAATCAAGTTGTATTTTTTTTCATTCCCGAACGTGACCATAGTCTCAAAAAATATTGAATGACACACACGAGATATTTTTTGTCTTTTTAAGAATTTATTTATTAATTTTTCTAAACAATTTTATTACCAAAAAAAAGGATTGGAGAAAATCCATTTATCCGTCTGTCTCAAGAAACAAAAGAGAACAAGTCTAATTAAGAATATATTAAATGGTATCCGTGTGATTTAACTATTCTATAAAAATTTAAATTAGGATTAAGTACAAACTAGAGTGGAGACCAGGCACATTCTCGACCGCCAAATTCCGGACAACTTAAAAAAATTCGGACACCTGGCCACTCTAGTACAAAACAAATATGTTTGAAATGTGGTATTAATTAATTGTTGTACACATAAAAAAAATTACGAAATATAATCGTGTTATCTACATAATAAATAGAGCGTGGACGCTAAAATTAAATTTCTTTGATTAGTTAGACATAAAAAAACTCAATTATATCTACTCAATTAAGCAAAAAACAAATTACCTGTAATATGATTAAGTATACAGCTTGTTACTGTTACGCTACGCAATAATCATTTTTTTGCGTCAAAATCTTTGTCTTGTATTCAAAACTCTCTCAAAAAAATATTCTGTAATTTACTTGTTGCCATAAATAAAATAAATGACAAGAAAAGAAAGTTACAGATTGAACACAAAAAGGGGTTTATATCTCAAAACCATCTTGATTTATTTCCATACGATTGAAAGGGCCTGTCTGCATCTAATTTGTTCATACGCATTTTGCATATATATTTACTACTCTCTCTCTCTCTCTCGCTCTCTCTCTTGTCGGTAAAAGTTTTAACATTTATATCCAAGAAAACATGGCAGACAGAGAGAGAGAGAGAGAGAGAGAGAAAATTGAATCAAATTACACGGACGGGATCCCCAAATGAAAAATTTGAAAATTCTCTGGAGACTTTATTTTCTATAAAAAAAATTATTATCTAACATGAGTCATCTTAGCATTGCCTCTTCTATCTGTAATGTTAGACATAAAGAAGAAGCTCAGAAGAAATGTGTTGAAAATTTTTTGACAATTTTTTTGGGATAAATATGAGTAATTTCATTTACTCTTATGTATAACTCTAAAGAGAAATATTGTGTTAAAAAAAAGTCGTACAGGATTTTAGTTTTGCTTGGATGAATAAGACATTCTCAAATAAATTGCAAGGAGAGAGGGGACTCTCGCCTTGTGTAAATAGCAAGAATAATGGAGGAGGATCAGGAAAGGCAAGGAAAAAAATTGTTGAATTTGAAATACGGGCCTTATAAATTCACAGATTCTCCACATTTTTTTTGTTTTACATTCCATATAACATGAGTATTTGTATATAGTGAGCAGTGTAGACATAAAAATGTAAAAAAAATGATTTATACAGGGAAAGCATTCATAAAAGTGACTACATGACCCATATTGTGACTTTGTCTCTTTTTCTTTTTTTTGCTGTGTATCTTTTAAGAAAAATTAAAATGATATACTCTTTCTAATTTACTCCCTCACCCGCCTCTTTATTCTTTTCACTGATTTTCTCGCTTTTTTCTGTCATTATCCTGTGACTTGTTGTAATTTCTATATTGACATTATATAATAAAAAAATGAGAGGGGAGGAAGATATCAAGTTTAAAAATAAAGAAATCGAATTTTTGACATTTTTTTCTCATTCTTGAGGAAGGAATCTTGACTCGAGGAATTTTGGAAAATATTAAAGATGATGAAAAATAATTCTTGCTCCTTTTGTAATAATCTACATCTTCGTCAATAATAGACAACTCATTAAAAATGAAGTTATTATTAAATTTATGTCAATAAAAAAAAGGTCATGTGCAAAGTTTACTTGAGAAAGAATTTCTCTAATTAATTTTACTTGATTATAACAGGTAAAATAGAATTTTTTTTTTTTGCAATGAATTTAATTCGATATGACAAAAATAGCGTGGCACATATTTTATATGTATTTAATACTTGACAATAAAATAAAACGTACAGATTTTTACGAGGATGTCATCATTAAATTAATTTTAAAAATTGAAGCGTATAAAATACTGATCAAGAGTTTTATAAAATTGAATTGAATTTATTTTCGTGATCAATTCAACTAGAGAGTAGTCTTACAAACACATCATTTTACATTTAAATTCTTAAGTTTAATGAGATGGTTTTATAATATAATAATGAGCTTTCATACTGTACGTTAATTCCATCTTGAAAAACTTGAGCGGTGTGTAGGGTCTATAAATAAAAATTTCAAAAAAAAATAATATTAATTTAATTGTACCCTTTTCAAAATATATAAATAACTTTTGATTATTATAAAAGTAATTGACCTTACTTGAAATAGTAGAGTGAACCAACCCAAATTTTTAATGGTTTACACGAATAAATAAATCTTTGTTGATAGGCAAAAATAACTTCACGAGGTAAATAAATTTTATGGATTCTCATGGAACTTTTATACACCAAAGTGGCTTGAGGGTAGGCTAAATATTGGAAGAAAATTGTAATAAAAAAGGCGTTACTGTAAACAAAGAACATGAAGAGATCCATGTAGTGAAAATGAGTCAACGAATAGGAAGTGACCACTGTGACCATTATTATCACTATTTTATGTCCACACATACAAACACCACGATGACAGTAATTAAAATATGCATTCAATATTTGAATGGTTCTGTAATGCATCAGGTAGGCCACTCGTGACTTGGTTATTAATTGTCCTCTGTCCAAAAAAATTAAACAAATTAATTAAATATACAGTTCAAGAGAAATTTTAATTTTTTTGAAACGTAAAGATTGGGCAATGTTTCCAACGTTAAAAGGACGGGAAACATTGCCCAATGTTACATTTCCCAAAAATCTCTTTGCATTTTATATTAATTAAAATAATTATTGTCCTTACTTTAAATTTTTCAACCAAACAGTGATGAGGACGAGATAAGAGTAAGCATAAAAAATATTAAAAAGAGTTAAATTCCATTGCATGAGATACAAAGAGAGTTCAAAAATAGTTGAGAGAATATGAATCCAGGGATTATAACCAAAATAATTAAAAACAAAGGACACCATGTAAAAAGTTTGATATGGATTGGTGACATGAAGAGTGACCAAAATAATCATTTGTATGGTTCCAACTGTCACAAATACAAGCATTGTTTTTTCAAACTTTGTCATCTTTTTCGTTTTCTTCATTTCTTTGTCTAAATAATGAACATTTGATGTTTTACATGATTAATACAAATTAATTATAATTATTAATTGTGATATGATAACAAACTTACAATCCAACATATAAATGACTTTGATGTACTGATTTAAAAATAATTTGATGGGTTCTCTATTAAAAACCATGTTTGCATTCAAAACAGTTCCCATTACAAAGCAAACAACCCACAAAAAATGTAGTGTTAAATTTCCCAGTCCATTCTCAACAACTAAATTAAGATGAATAAATCGTACAACAAGGTAAGACATGTTGATAAATTGAAAGACGACTAAAATATACCAAAATGCATATAAAAATTTATTCCCATGAATAAAAAACGCTTGTCGACTGTCATCCCAGTAGAAAGGGATGACACCAGTTTTAGAGCAATATTTACTAAATATTCCAAATCTTTTGATTGAGTCTCGACTCAGTAGTCGAGAAGCGGAGGATGTGTATTTTGGTCTTTTTAATAAACGTAACCGTTTTAATTTTATTTTATTAAACAACTTTCCATCATTCGTCGAATTCATCACAGATTTTTTAATTAAGTCATTTAATGGAGAAGAATCAAATTAAAAATTTAATTGTTCGTGTTCTTGTTCACAAAACATTTTCCACCAAAACCAGAGTCCACAAAATACAAAATCCTTGAAAATGAGTCTAAAATTGAGACTCTCAATCGACCACATTCTCCAAGTTGTAATTATGTCAAGATTTGGGATGATCAAAAGAGACAATTAAATCAAAGAGGCACTTGTTCACTTTCTCAACTTGTTGAATATTTTTAGAAGAGAGAGAGATAGAGAGAAAGATAGAGAGAGATAATTTACATTGATTTTTGTTCACAAGTACAAATTAATTGCTACTGTACAAAATGGTGATTATGTACAATATTTTGTACATGGATTGTACACAATGTACTACTTCACCTTTGAGTGGCTAAATATAAAATAGCTGGTTTTTTTACCCATTAAAAAACTTGATTTCCTTTTGTCTCACATGTACCTGACCATGGTTCCATGATTCTCCAATTTTATTGATTATTTTCTCCCCTCTAAGACCTCAACCAAGTGACAAAGACAAAGGGGAAACCCTGAAAATTGGGTGAGAATGAAATGTTTCAAAGCCTTCGGTACGTGTGTCTTTAACAAGAGTCATGAATCTCTAATGAATTTTACCTTAATTCGCATATATCTTTAACCAATTAAATTATGACCATTAATGAATAAAGAACTTTGAGTGTGACACCATAGTTGCTTATAAAACATTAGGTAAATACATAATACGTATGTACCTAATGTCATGTACGTATATGACTATGTCACTAAATCATAATATCCAAAATTTCTTTAACCCAACTCTTTTTCTTCCGTATGTTATGTATGTACATATACTGTTGTGACATTGTACTATTATATTTTACACAAGGAAATCAAAAATCAATATTAGTTAAATTTTCATAAATTTATTTTCTTAAAAAATACATTCTTCAAAAGAAAATTTTTTTTATTTCATCATAAAACTTTGACAAACTTTAATTTTGACATTGAACAATTTTCATTATAAAAAGAAACTGGCCTTTATTTAACAAAAAAAAATAAACTTGTCGTTGTTGTAATTAATTGTTCAATCAAGAAAATGAAAAATACCATTGACAAAATTAATAAAATTGAGTTGGATAAAAGAGTGGAGAATGAGTTGGAGTTGGCAAATACAGAGGATTGGCAATATGAAGACCAGCAGGTTGAAATTTATTAAAACTTGTTGGTGGACCATAAATTGGTCTTGAAGATACTGGAGTCACTGGAGCCACTGGAATGGGTTTAGTGAAAACAAATGGAGTTGTTAGAGCCACTGGACTGGGTTTAGTAAAAACAAATGGAGCTGTTGGTCTGTACAAAATCTTTGGATTTTTCACAATATATTGTTGATAAGGATAATACGGAGATTGGAAGACAACAGTTGGATGACCATGAGCAATCGTTGCTGGTTGATAAATGAATTGATTTGGATATTGAATTTGTGGTTGTTGTTGTTGTTGACTCACAAGAATTGGTCTTGGTCTTGGCATGGTTGGTCTTGGTCGAGGTACATGACTCACAACTTGAGTTTGACCTTGACCTGGAGTTTCCTTAGGCTTGTCACTTCCAACCGAAACTGGACTAACGGGTACTGGACTGGCTGGGAATTGACTGGAAGGGGATGATGGAGCAAATTGATTTTGATTATTAAAAGAAGCAAAAGTAAAATCTTGTGGGCCAATTGGAGCGACAAGATGACTCGCTGGAATCGGTGGCTCTCCTTTGATCAAACCCACTGATACAATTAAAATTAAGGCTACAAGACTTCTAATGGAATTCGCCATTATTTTTTTTAACTAATTCACTTTGAAAATAAAATGAAAAGATAAATTGAATTAAAATCAAAATCAAGATGATCTCTAATCTCTTGTGAGACAATAATTATGAGTCTTCTTATCATCCACCACTCCACTTTTATATACATTTCTTTGACTACCCTTGAAAATAGGTGGTCAAGTGGAAGTGCAAGTTAATTGGATTAATTCTTGTACAATTTAGTTGACTTGTCCATCTTCCCTGTGAAAAAAAATGGTAGCCCTGAGCAATATATAGTACACACACAATTATTGATTCAAATAAAAAGATAAAAGTTTATATGCAAATGATACATTCAGGGCATTTGACTATATGTTCAAGTTTTCGGAAATCATTTTTCCCCGTCTAGCTTTAACATTATGTGGCAAACCCCTTGGAGCTTTGTGGGCTATTGCTAGAGACAAAGTAAGAAAAATGATAATTGGGTAGGCGTTTTGTCTACTTATGCTATTTAACTACCTTTTTGAAAGTTATAGAGAAGAATTTCTTTACTAGTAAATAGAACCTCCATAATTATTGGCACAAGACATTTGAGATGCCTATTTAGAGTGACAGACAGTCAAAAAACTGTGAGTAGTGTACTATAATATGCAAATATTCATTACAAAGTGTAACCTCATAGACCCCTTTTGCTATTCAACTATACTAAATAGTTGATTTCATATAAATAATATGTGAATTATGTTAATTGAAAATTATTATCTTTGTCTTTGCCACTGTACAAATTATTAATTTCTCTCTACTTCTGTTTCTAGTCAACAACTGTAGTCTCATTATTTTTGCGTCGTATTGAATGTCATACAAGTCATAGCCAAAACATTTTTTTTTTACAAAATTAAAGATTATTAGTATCACTCCAACTAGACTATAGGTCAGCAACATGTAGAATGTAGTAAATAGTAATAATAGTAATTTAAATAGAATATTGGCCCAGATTATCATTTTTTATTATTATCATGCCTTCATTATTAAGTCTACTACAATTGGCTAGACGTAATTGTGGAGGTACACACGGATGTTAATGATTCCTGGACAATGATGATCAAAAAAAGTGTAGACAGTCTCTCACCTCATGTTTTTAATTTAATGTACATTTATATTTGTATGGGATAAATATTTTGAGGAAAAAGAATATGACGAAAAATTTACATAATTCATCAACCAAGTCATTGTTGATTTATTACACTAAATCAAACTCCCAATTCGACTACATATTTAAGCACAAACACCTGGAATGTGAGAATGAGAAGGTGTGGACTGAATAAATGGCAATCTTCCATTTATTTTGTCTCATTATTATAATTATGCGGGCAGTCTAATGTTACAGTCATACATACTCGTAGGTATGTAGTTTATTACTATTTGATAAATTTATTTAGACCCAAAAATGGGCGTCAAAAATTTTTTGTGGCTTGCATTCGTATCTGTACAAAACAATCAATTAATATTACGTACAGGGAAATGAATCGAATTTTGTCATGGACAATAATTTTATTTTATGAATTGATATAAAAAATTGTAAATTTTCTATCTACAGATATCTAGATACTTGTACGTCAGTATTTTTAATATCATGGCAGGCTGAAGCATAAAAGACTCGTATGGGTTTTAATCTAATGAGATTTTGAGCCTCTCCAGTTCCCAGTTCAAGAAAAATGATTTTGCATAATTAATGCCATCCAGTTTAAAGGTGACCATCTACATTAGTGAGACATTCCAGATGTCAATTGAAATTAGAACAAGAATCTTTTTCGCTTGACTCGGTGACTTGAAAAAAAAGACAATGTGTTGACATTGACACACTACTATGGGCAAACCACAGACAAAACTACTAAAGTTGACTTGAACAACCTCCAAAGTGGTTAGCTGTCCATTTTGGTTAGTCAATTGAACCGTAATTTACACTAAATTGACTTTGACGGTATGAATACGAAGATGGCCGTATACAAGTCATTTGCGTATTTTTTCTAATGCTTGACTAGTACAGCTGTACTAATCGGATTAATTTTTTTTAGTTTATTTTATTCAAAGTTACTTAAAGGTAGGACACCTTCCTCAAATATTATTTCTTCTGGTTTCAAACTAATCAACAGTTTTACTCCTTTGTTGTACATTTTTCATGTTAATTAAGTTACTAGTGTAAAATAATTGTCGTTTATTCAATTGTGAAATTTAATTTGTGATTAGTTGTCAATATATATTTAATATAATTCTATTATTTTTTTCCAACTCCAACAAGTTATCATTTAAGGTTTAATTATATAATTTTTTTGTGTAAATACGCACAATGAGAATGAAGCAGGATGGCAGGATTTGTTAACTAATGTGTTATGTTAAAGTGGAGATGTATAATTAAGTGCTATTATATTACAGTGAGGTATACAACATTGAACTATATCTCACTTTTACATCGAGATTGGAGATTGTCTATATAATTACAGACACAACTTGCAAGAAAACTAGTCAGTGCTCTTGACTCCTCTGTGAACAAGGAATATGTACAATTGAAATTTAATGGCCGCAATATAATGAGGTGCAAATTATACTCTACTTATGTTAAACAATTTTATCTTGAAATTATTATCTCAATGTCGTCATTTTAGCCATGCGGGTTCTCAAGTTTCCTTGTTCAATATAAATGTTAATTTTTTGAGCTGGAATTTTTTTTTTGCAAAATAATTATCAATTATTATCACTGTGAAATTGTATCTAATTCCATTTTTTAAGTATAATTTTTTAACCAAATTAACAAAAAATCACTTTTATTATTTTATAAATATTCATCTATATTCCATCATTTTATTTCAAGCATTTACATTTACAGTTGGTAAAAAAAATTATTAATTAATAATAAATATACATAAATTAATTAAGCAAATATTCTAAAATTAATTGTAGTCTCCACGTATATTTCTATTTATGTCTGTGCAAGCTCAATTACTGTCTTTGTCATAAATTAAAAATTAAAAGTCCTTGAATGATTCAATCCTCATCGATTCCTCGTTGAAAAGTCAATAAATTAATTTTTATGTCATGTCAGTCCTTTTGAGATTTGTTTTTAAAAATAAGCAATTAAAAATGTCCACAAAGTCACGAGTCACTTTTTTTGACAATGGCAAATGAGTTATGTCACAGGTAAAGTTTGTCAATTAAATAAAATCACATTTTTTCAGCTTTAAAGAAAGGTCTACACGTAAAACTCTGACAGCCGCCATTGGTTCCTTTGGACAAACGAGAGACAATATTGTCATTGGGTTTAACTGGGAGTAATCTTCGTAGTGCCCTGTGAACATAAATAAAAATTAGTACAATTTTAAAAATTGAAAGGTCCCAACAATTTATCCTCTCACCTGTCAATCAACTTGTCAGCATTGATGGTACGAGCCATTTGATACACTTCACATGAAATTCGTTCAAGGCATTCATTCTTTTCTTGTGATTTGATCATGACATCGTAAGCGCTCATCATAAACTTTCTCGCAGTCTCAACTGACTTGGTCACTTTAGTTGGGTCAAAGTTGAACAATTTGGCAAGATTCTTTGGAATGGGCAGAGGGACACCAGTAGACGTGGAGGAGGATCGACCAAGTTTCAAAATTCCATTGTCGGGATTAAGAGTACCCGGTGGGAAATAAATGAAAGGGAGTGGAGTGAATAAAACCAAAGGGACTACAACCAACGGAATTAAAGGTAAGATTCCTAAAATTATCATAAAAATTAATTTAATTAATTTAAATATACTTTTTCTTAATCTCATCCCTTATTTTTTACCAGCAAGCCCAGCTAATCCAGCTAATCCCGCTAATCCAGACTCTCCCTTGTTCTTGTCATTTCCTGAAACTCCAAATCCATCCCCAGTTCCTCCAGGAAAATAACCAAAGCTGTCATCTCCAAAATCTTGTTTCGGTTTCCCCCAATCTGAGAAAACCGAATTCGGGTTATTTTTTGTATGTTTTTGAGGATAAGATTCATATTTTATCCAATCCTGCTGTTGATGATTATTATCTGGTGTTCCATAAGCATAATGAATTGGTTCTTGAGATGATGCTCTATAAATGTCAGAGGGGATATTGACCTGACCTGTATTTTGATGTGATTGTACTATCATTCCATAAGTTTGTGGGCTATGTGAGATTTGTTGAGAGAATGAATTGTCTCCATAATATGAGTCAGGTGACCAACTTCGTCCAGTTCCAGTTTTATTTTTAGAGACTCCAGCTTGAGTTTCACTTGTCAAAATTAAAATTAAAGAAATAATTAGCACTACACTGCACTGAAAAGTACTCTTAATATTTGTAGATTTATTCATTCTTTTTTAAAATGCATTGGCTTGTTTCTTTTAAAATGGAATGTTCAGTTTCAGACTAAAATGACAATGTAAATGAGCTCTTGAACATTTGACAATTCTTTTATATCTCAAGTTAGGATTTTTTAACTAAAACCAAATATTAACTTTTCTCCCCTCATCTTTTTTCTACAAAATTCATAGAATACCGTTTTCTCTTTTTTTCAATATCTGACACTCTGAGCCAAATTCATTTTTTTATACTTTTCAGTAAAAACGTTTCCATTACTAAAAAGAGTTCATTTATTTAATTCCTTGTGTCAACTCTACCTATCTGTACATCCGCTCCCAAGACTCTCAACAGGGATTATTTTTTAGAGTGAATATGGGAATTCACACAGGTACTTCACCTCAATTTAAAAAGCAAGACTTTCTTTGTACATTTAGCCTTAATGCACTTTAACTGATGTTTATGTATAAACAGTTTGCCCAAAGAAAAAAAATTGTTTATTTTACTAACCTGCTAGCCGTTCCATGTCCATCTTAAGATAGACACGGAATAATAATTATTATGTACATTACATACAAATTATTGATAGTTCATTAGCTCTCTCGTCAAGTGCATTTTCCTTTTGTTTACTCAAGATGTGAGCTGGGCACCCCCAAAAAATTAGTCAGACAATCAAGACACTTAAGAACCGGATGACAATTAATTGGTCATTGATTTGTTTTCAACCTTTTAATTATCATTATCTACATTCTGTACACTACAATTAATGACATCCACATAATTAAAATTCTATCTGAACTACAAAATACTTAAGGAGTGTAAAAATAGAATGTTCATTATTTTTTAAACTTGTACTCTACTTGCTCTCTTCTAATATAAATCATGCTATGAATCCTCCATGTCACACTCTTGATGGTGTCTCATGCATAAAAAAAAGTTTTCTTGTCGTGTGATTGTAGTACAGACCCTTAGCTCCTTGGAAAAGTTCATCTTTTTAAATTAAACATATCAAAGGAGTCTGTCTAACGTGAAAAAGTAAAGAATTCATTGTATGATCATTGCCAGCCTCTCTCATCTCTCTACTCGGATCTGTCCTATTTATTTATGGGACAACAACGTGGGTGGACTCCATTCTTGTACCGATCAATATTTTACTGAGTAAAATGACAAAGATGTATTTTTTATGAAGATGAAGACATGGAATTTTACTTACTCTCCTGCATTAACATCTTTCAAGTGTATACAAAGTCCATGTCAATACAGCTTTCAAGTGCACATAAGAGCATTACTGCTATTAATGTTCATTTATTCATAAATATTTTCTATTCCTTTTATGCTCGAACACAAATGAGTACATACGTGTACACTGTACAGACACACATTATTTTAGAGTGAAATTTTATTTCAAAATAAATATTTATTGAATTATTTATAAATAAATCACATGAGCTTTAATGGCTCAATAATAATAATTCTGTTTTAAATAATAAAATAACAACAACAAAGTTTTTCAACAACAAAAAAATAAATAAAAATAAATAAGATTTTGAACCTGAAAAAAGTCCATGTCTGTACTTTACGTATATAATTATACAGATATAAATACTTATTCCGTTTTGTAGTCTAAAGTCAGTCAAAGTGAGTCGTCATTGCATTGTCTTGTGTATCAAAAAACATAATAAATATTTATAAAAAAAAGTCTTGTCAGAAAATGGAATTCGTCAATTGTGACGTATTGTTGTGAACATAAAAACTGTCATGGAAGACAATGAGCGTTTGTGTCGGAAATTGTACAAAAAGAGGAAAAAGTCTTGTTGTTGATGATTCTCTTCTTTCAACATCAAAAAAAAAGTTATACAAGTACGAACGAGTATTGTGAAATAAATATTGAAAACATGTCTTTTAAAAATTGTGACTTCCGGTTCTTACACAAAAATGTGAGACGTAAACTCAAAATTAATGATTTTCATGTCCAATCTTGTCAATATTTTTTTTTAAAAAAGGGGTTTGGTATTTAAAATATGGCAGTCAATTGTCTGAGACTTTTCTTTTGTTGTCAAAATGTACTAGTCTATCTGTAGTTTTGTAGAAATTGAAATTGTGATAAAATATTATTTTTTCAATTTTTCATCATTAACTTTTCACCTTCTCCTTCTTCTTTTTTGGGGCTGTGAGGTCACATTTGAAATTTTGACATTGTTTTCCAGCTCCTGCTACCCCTTGCTTGACACGTTTCATGAAATTGTTGTCACTGGTGTTCAACAATCTGTAATTAAAATAAAAATATTAATTATATTTAACATAGGGTTATGAGGGAGAGGTCAAAATGGGTCAAAATATTACTTTGAAACTTTATCAGTGGCAGAGTCAGGACTATACTTTTGAGCCCATTCCATCAAGGAACATGACCATCTTTCAATGCACTCAGTGTTCTTGTAGACAGATGAATAATCTTTAGAAATGGCCTTGAGAATATTTTGCATCGAGTCCATATCCAAATTAGAGAGTGCTGTCGAGTTAAAAAGTGTAGAACGTCCCACAGTCAATAAATTGTCAAGAGCTCTTCCTGGGTTGGGGATGATTGGAATGGGGATGAAAAGAAGACCCGCTATTAAAAGAACGAAAATCCATGGCAAGATTCCCATGAGTCCAAAAAGACCAAAAAGTCCATAAAGTCCTTTCTTCTTTCCTTTCTCCTCTGTAAAAAATAAATTATTAAAATTCTCCCAATTTAAATATTTATAATTAAATGGAAAACTTAAATATTGTGCGTACCTTCCTCTGGCCATCCCCAACCTTCATGTTCCTCTTCTTTATGTGGAATAATTTTGTATTTGTATTTATAACTGGGACCCTCAGGCATACCCCAACCCTTAGGAGCCTCTGTTGGCATACCCCAACCTTTCATTTCCGGTTGACCCCATCCCTTCATTTCCGGTTTACCCCAACCTTTGGAAGCCTTTGGTTTCTTAGTTTTTGGCATACCCCATCCTTTAGATGCTTTTGTTGGCATGGCCCAACCTTTAGGAGCTTCTGTGGGCATTTCCCATCCTTTCATTTCCGGTTGACCCCATCCTCCATAAGAGCCGCCAAAAGAGCCGCCAAAAGAGTCTTGTCCAGTACTTCCATAAAATGGTTGTGGTTGACTAGGGACACCATATGCATCAGATGGATTTTGATCTTGAGAGAATGAATGTTCTCCCTGTTGATCTCCTACTTGACCGATTGTACTTATGGCTGCTACATCCGTGTAAGAATCTCTTTGTTGTCCATGGACAAGTCCAATGAGACAAAGAAATTGGACACAATTCAAAATACTAAATCTTTTTGAAAACTTCATCTTGTCACTCAAAAACTATTTTTTAAATTTTTGTCACACACACGTAAATTCAGTCCAGACTATTTTTAAAATATGAAAACGATCTCACAAACTTTTTCTTTTAAAATCAATTTCAATAAATGAACATGTCAAACAACAACAACCTCCTCCGATGAGGATCCAAAGTTGATTGAACATTACCAGAATAATGTTGGAGACTTTTATATGAATGGAGAGTACTATAAACCTCAATAAAAATTCTTATACATTTTTTAAGAAGCAAAGAAGAAGAAAAGAAATTAGTTAATGTATTGATTTAGTTGATTTGTCATTTGCAATGAGTAAATGATGCACAATAAGAATGATTGGAATCTCCGGTTCTCAATAATAATAATACACACACACATATAATACAAAGAAAAAAAATCTCAAGTACGTCTATCCCTTGAGATGAGAAGTAGGAGTTGGGTATAAAAATGTAGCCTCATCTGTGTGTAGAGAGTACTCAAGTGTTTACTTTCTCGCCTCTTCCTGACCATATGACACACATTCCTCTTGCCTCTCCCATCCATGGTCCGTTTGGTTCGATACTCAAGCGACGGGTCAATCATCTACAGACGTCGTCTACAGATTCCTATCGATGATTGAGTTCACCATGAGTACAGATATCCTGGTCATTCTTCACTTCTTCTTCCCCCTTCATTTTTTTTCATCTGTAGGATTTTCAAGTAGGCTTTTGTCAATAAGAAAATGACAATTTCAACAATCTCTACTCTCCCGTATGACCCCCATACCATCCCATATCAATTGTGTGAACGAGGACAACAACAACAAAAATTTGTTCTACATTTTGTCAAAACTAAAATTCTTCCAACTACCAAACTACTAAAAGTCTAATTAACAGTTACAAAGTCAATAAGACTTTGAATCTGTACATCAAAAGAGAGATCATCTTTTTTTTTGTCTCTCTCCATCTTAAACTATTTTCCTCTCTCTCTCTCTTTCACTCCCACGTTGAACTCGAATTTAACTTGATTTTTTTATGTCTCAAAATATTTTTAACTTTCACTTGAAATATTTTCAAAGTCAAGTTTCTTTTTTTTGAGAAAGAAACAGGTAAAAAAAATGTAAAGCGAAGGAGTGGGAGTATGAGAAGGAGTGAACAAGGATAATAAAGTAAAATAGCACTTGTATTGTATTTGGTCTGTTTTATTTAGAGATAAAAGGAAAGAGTGTTACATTGTACGAGTACTGACGGCTTGATGTATCCGTTCACTTCAAGTTAAAAAAAGAGAGAAAGAGAGAGATCCGCTTTTGTCCTTTCTTTTTTGTAGAGTGTGAAATCAATTTATGTAAAATAAATTGATTTTGGTCTCAGAGAAAGGGAGAGAGAAAAAAAAGTCTTTTTAGTGATAAGAGATTTTCTCTCTCTCTCTCTCTCTCTCTCTCTCTCTCTCTGGTGAGGCTATTTTCAGTTTGCTACAGTTATAAGTACCACTACATACATATCAGTGTAGTGAGATAAAAGCCGTAAAGACCTCGTAGATTCTCAAAAAAGGGGACTCTGTTTGGAATTATCTGTCGTTTTTTTTTCTTCTTCTTCTTCTTGAGATACATTAGTGACGTCTCCATTGCTAGGAGTAATAAAACGTGTGTTGGCACAAGCCCCCCGTCTTCCTGTCACCAAAATCCTATTAAACATATCCCCATCTCTCTCACTCTCTCTCTAAAAGAATATTAACACTAAAAGTTTTCTACTTGCATGTATTTTACAGGTATGCAATTAAAGATGAAGGCAAGGATTCCAGGGGGAGAGAAAGTGGAGAAAATATGCCAAAAATATTTTTTTATCAAAAAATCCTTTTTCGTTACTAACAAAAAAAAAGTTGGCTTGTTTATTTATTGCTTACCAATTTTATGTATTTAGTATTTACGATGCACAAACTTTCTTCTTATATTTTTTTATGATAATGCTGAATTATTGCAATGGCAAGCTTTTTCTTTGACTTTCCAATAAGTAAAATTGGACGGTGCAAGTTTGAGACATGTCTTTTTCTCCATGTGTGCAACTACAGTAAATTTCGTTTCAAATAATTTAGAGTTGTTGGGTGGTGATTGAAAATTTTCAATATTTTTTGTGAGTGTATCTATACTTCCATTAATGTCATAAATATAATTAAATAACAAGGAATTTAATTTAATTGTCAACTTTAATTGCGATTTGCCGTCGAGCAGGCAGTGCCATCTACATAACTCGATTTTTCAGGAGGGAAATTTGCGGACGAGCTTTGACTTATTTTCCGTGTGTGAATTCGCAGTGAATTCGGTGTAAAATCAATGTAAAATCAACCGAAAAAACACTTTCAATGGAGGAAATTGACTATGAAAGTGAAGAAGAGTAAGAATTTACTTTATATTAAATTGTAGTGTATAAGTATGGCAAAGTTTGAAGGAAAATTATCCTGTGGAATCACAACAATTGTAAACTTTCCATGTACAACAAAGACTACGAATAAAATGAAAACTCTTGTTTTCTTTTCAGGCTGTTTCCACCATCATCATATAATTTTGTAGAATACAAGGATGAGACGGAGCTTTCTCATACGTACACTCAAGAAGAGTTGGATGTTCGAAATGAATTTATGGATACTGTTGGGACGGGTAATTTGATAGTACACAATAAATTATTTCATATTTTAGCCTACGTTTTAGAAACGAACAAAGACATAATATTTTACATTATGCAGATGGACAGTCTGATGAGTTGGTCTATGAACCTGTGGAGGTCGTTCCAAAAGATAGTGGAGTTCTTGGTCGTCAGATTGGTCAAACCTGCCCTGACTTCAAACAAGCATTTATTAAATTTATCCAAGAAGCTGGAAAAATATTCTTTACTATTGATCCCCGGGATTTGATACCTTTAGCTGTTGATCTAATGGACCATTACATGTATGCTCACAAGGGCGAGAAAATACCATTTGACTCTACATCTGGAAGATCTTCAACCGAATACATGAATGAAGTCCGCTCATGTCCTGAAGTCCAACTATTTTTATTCTCAGAAACAAATGAAGATTATGATGGAGAGATGATTAAGAAGTCACCAACACCGCCTGCAGCTTTCTACAAAAAAATTCATCCTTACATAACAATTTTTCGTTTGGCTCCAGATCGTATTTTTCAAGTGGACCTCCAAATACAAAAATATCTAGTTTGTAGTAAGAAAACTCGTGCTCCGTGGGAATATGACTACAATCCAGAAAATGATGTTCAATCAATCACATACCATGTATGTAGTGATGGTGAAGGACGACCTTTTCCAACTCACGTTGGAAAAGACTATGATTTTACAATGGAAAATTTTCCTGAATTCTTGGCGCAGTTAAAAGCTCACGCTGAGCCATCCGAAAAACATCCAATTCTCCTCCTAATGTGCCGTCAACTCAAAGTTTTTAGTTTAAATCTTCTGGATATGTGTAAGAAGGATGGAATTATACTTTGTGCTTTTCCATACTATTCAAAACAACTGGAACCATTGTCTCAATTCATTGTACCAACTATTCATGAACAATTCAAACTTCAGTACAGAGCAAAATATTCGAAAACAGAATGTACTTCAGAGGAAGCAATTAGTTTAATGAAGGAAATTATTAGTAAAGTGCAATCTGAAAATATGGAGAGAACTAAGAGAGATTTTTATCGGTGCTTACAATTAAGAGAGTGTATGACATCTCCGGACACTGAAGCCATGACTGAAGCCATGGAAAAAGATGAAAAACCATTGGTAATTAAGGAGGATGAAATGATTGCTGGATATGACCATGAAAATACTGCAATTGTTCGGGCACTGGAGAAACTTAAGCCAAAAAAGAGAGGGCCAGATGTGGAGTTGAATGAGTTAATGTTTGCTCAGACTGGACCACTAAATCCTTCTGATTTTTATCGAAATTACTAAAATACTGTCATGTGAATTGTAAAATCACTACTAAATACTTTTGTGAAGTGTGGGCAGCTCAACGTTGAAGGTGTCTTTTTAAAGTTTTTATCGTAACGAACTGATACATTATTTGTTTTGAATTATTAGTATTACCAAGTTAAACTAAGCTTTATTGTCGTTCGAAAAAGCTATATACAAGTTAATATGTACAAAAATATATTAAATCCATACTACACTACACTATGCCTTATATTTTAATATGCTCTATGTTATATTAGTGCATTTATTGGCTTATTTATTCTATACAATCCTGAAATTTAGTCAAGATCATAAGTACTTTGATCAATAATAAATGGGTACTTTGACTTGTTAAACAATGAATACAGACTGATACTTTTCTATTTATTGATAAAATATAGCATTATTTCTTTACATGAGTCGTTCTATTTACAACAAAAAGATTGAACATACATACAACGGATATGCATACTTACATGTCGATAAAAAGTAGTTAAACAGCCGCAGAAGTAGAGAAGTAATTATCATGGATAAGAAGTTTGTATCAAAACAAATTGTGCATGTCAAAAATATAATATACTAAATTACTAAATACATATTATGAACTGAAATCATTGAGCATCACTGTATAATTTGCTCCTTTCTTCTCAACACGAAGAATTTGTAATTGATTAATGAGAAGATTAATACTATGTGAATCCAAACGATCTATCTGATCTCTAGTAACTTTGCCACTGCGAACAATTTCTAAGATTACCCTTTTGCTCCTAGATTTGAGTATATTCTTTGATCTTAAAGTATCCAATACTGATTCAATTTTCCTCATTAGTTCCTCATTGGCATTTTCAAGTGTGTCCATATCAGGAAGATTTCCTTCGTTTGTGTTGTCTGCCAGTTTTGTTACAACTTTGTCCATCTTTTCCAATCCCGTCTTTAATTTACACACTAGGGCTTTTTTCTTCTCTAAACTATTTAACTTCGTTTGCAACAACTCTAAAATTTGTGTTTTGGCTTGTCTCCCGACAACGACTTGACTTCCCTCATCATCACTTGTTAAATTTTCTTCCTCATGATCCCGTCCTAAAAGAAAAATAGAATGAATGGAAGAAATGGAATATGTAATACTAATGATGATGGAACAACTCTGTAAACAAGAACTTACCTTTGTCACTCTGTGAGCTGTCTCTTTCCATCATTTCAAGTTGCAATCCCAATTATATCTATCCCGTTTTTCTTGACAACTAGAATGAAAACGGTCAAAAAAATTATCAAAAAAAAAATAATTAAAAAAAATTTTCTCGCGCGTCTTGTGCCGCTTAAATACATACTCGATGAGTAAATAAGAAACGGTCAAAAAATACCTTGGGAAAATATCGTTTCAATTTCCTTGAAAACTAGATACATCCGAACCAGCATCTTGTAATCAGCATGTCCTATTTTGTCCCCTTTAGCCCAATTAATTTTATGGGCTACTGAATTTAATTTGGAGCAGAATGCTAATTGTGAAAAAAGAAAAGTCCATTAGTTTCTCAAATTACTGTAATTTCCATACATGAAAAATATCCAACCTTCAATCACAATCAATTGATCTGTCAGTAACTTCATCACAGGTTTTGCTTTGAGAGCGAGAAGACAGCTGTAATATACACATTCTCCATATTTAACAAGTCACAAGGCATAAATTATTCTTAAAACTTTAAAAGTCATTCCTCTATAGTTCTATGCTTACTTTGACGTAATAGTTTTAATGTGATGAACCAGAGAATCATAAATGGTTTTTAAAGAATCCATGTTACTAAAAGATGCAGCAAGTTCAGTCCAGGAAGTGTGTATCACAGTCAAATTTACATAGCTTCGTACCATTCGAACGAAGCGAAGCATTAAATATCTGTAAATGTTGAGCTCTTTGAGTTGCTTCACATCTCCAGCTAAATAATCAATACATAATAATATTTTTATCACCAATATAATCCGAGAACAGTCCATATACATGTATAAGTACTTACTCTTTGATTTTATGAGGGTTGCAACTTTTCCCAAAAGAATCTCAGTTCGTACCAATCGCATTTGAAAGGAAAAAGCACTTTCATACTTTCTCAAAAGTTCATCAGTAAATATTATATTTAGTGGCCAGTCCACAGTGTGACGAAGGCACAGGGAGTTTAAGACATCAAATTCTGTAATTTTCAAAAACTTTTTTACAACAGCCCCACATTTGTGTTTTAATCAGTTTTACAATTCATATACTGACCTGAAGTAAGGGTCTTTTTCTTTTTCTTTTCCATATTCTCCGTTGCCGTTGCTGTCACTTGTTCTGGTAAGACAATAAAACTGAGTTGATGTTGTAAAAAATTCAAATCCTCATCATCAACAACCATGGACAAGGATTCTTCCAACAATGAATTAATTGTGACGATCTGAGAGATAATATCCTCCCTTTTCTTTAGCTATCCCGATTGTACCTAAAGATTTAAAAAAAAACACTGTGAAGTTTCGGAAGAAAATTTTTGATTGTTTCTTTAGTTAATTTTTTTAAATTCAGTTATACCATATCAATGAGCATCATGGTTAAAAAGTGACCAAATTGACCATTTTGTAGTAGCATAAAATCATTCAGAGCTTTTACATGTCTAAGTAGCTGTTGTGTCACAATTATATGATGAAGCAGATACAAATTGACTGCCTTATTCCTACAAAAGAAATACATAAATTAAATACATTAAAAGTAAAAAAAACAAAGTTGAAAGTTCACACATTGTATACTTACTGATGAAGGAGAGGAATTTCAATAGATAAGGAAAGAAAACGTTGAACTAAATATGAATCACATTCATTAGTACAAAAAGTTTGTTCTACACTTTTTTCACTATTTGAAGGCATCAATGGTTCATCAAACATGTTCAAATCAAGTTGCACTGGGGTTGCATCTCTGGTCTTAAAATACTTTGCTTTCATTTTTGTTTCTAATCTTTTTGGAATACTTTTTGCAGAATCTGGTTCCCTCTTAGATTTACTAAAAAGTGCAGGAGATTTCGATTCAGTTGTAATGTCCTCATCCCTACTTTCCAATGGTAGCGCAGTACTTAATTTTTGATGGATTGAAACTGTTGAAATTTGATTATCCTCTGTACATTGTTCTCTACTTTCTTCTTGTACATTGCAATCACCAGACCCATGGAGTGGAAGTAGTGGGGCTCTGTGAATGTCTTCAAGAAGAGAAATTCCATAAATACTTTGATCCATTACTTTTTCTGCCTGTGGACTATTTTGCAATTCATTAATTCCAAGACTGACAGTTTCAAGGAATTCTCCATAGTGCTCCCTTAATAACTTGTAACCCTTCTCAGTGTCTTTTCTCTCTTTTTCTTCCCAATACAATTTTCGTTTTTTCTCCTCAAATAATTCATCAATTGCTTCCCTTCGTCGTACATTTCGAGCTTCTTGTAAACGTTGTTGAACTTGTAATAATTCTGCATGCTTCTTTTCTTGATGCTCCAGGAATGTTTGCAACTTTGTGGCTCTAAATCGAGTCTCTAATTCTTTATAGTTTTGAGCAATAACCATAGGATCAATGTCAGCGGCAAAATCTTCTTTTATTGTTGTTCTTCTGACTGTCTCTTCGATTTCTTTCAACAAATGCCTATTACGAGTTAAAAATTGTGACATTCTATCACTCATTAAATTGATGAAGATGATAATTTCATCATGAGACAGATGAAATTTAAGTGGTGATTCAAGTTCATCATCAAAGAAAATAGGCAAGTCCTAAAATATATATGTAACAATTAAAATAAAACATTTCACATCATGATAAAAAGGTACATATTCAGTACATGCAATTTATAACATTATTTTTCTTACTTTTCGTTGGAACTCTTTGAGTAATAATAGCTTTTCCCGTTTCAAACATGGGTGTTTTTAATCCCTTCAAAAGACAATCATTTTAAATTATTAAAACAAAATAAGAACAGAAAAGTTTATATTAAAACTTGAGTCTATTGTACTTTTAAAAATAAAGGTATATCTTCATTTTGAGTGAATTGGTGAGTCCAATATTTTCTATCTCTTGATACTGGTAATCTACTCCTAGTGATATGAAATTCGGATGGTGGTCCAAGTGAGCCTTCATATATCCAGTCAGATACGTATCTAAGAAATAACAACAGTTTCAATTTAGTAATTAACATTCATGATTAAATCTCACTTGACTATTTAACAATTCTCACGTACTTTGAATAGGCAGAAACACAGGTGATAAAAAGACTTTGTAGCATGTCAGATACACCAGGACTTTCATGCATCAACATTAGATTATTAATATTTTTCAACAGAATCAAAGGATGACCACAGAATTCGTTTTCAGCAATATGACACATCATGAGGACCTGCTGGTAGTACGGCTGCAAATAAGAAAAAAAGAAATTGAAATCATGATTATAGTACATTTTCAAAAACAATTAATTAGTAGTTAAAGTTCAATGTACCATAATGAATTTCCGTAGCGTAGTTAAGGACACAATTGATGATCGTTTCAGCATAATTATAGTCTGGTACACTTTTATATAATCTTTGACAAAGTTCACAAAGGCAATGAATACTTTTGAAGATAGAGTTGACCCAGGATAGTGTAACTGGTCATCAATCTGACTCAACTTTAATACTGATGAACCCATAGTTAAAAATGAATCACAATAATTTGAAATAGTAAATGGAGTAAGACCATGAATGAGTACAACAGGATTTTTACAAAATGTTCCATCACTTTGTAATTCAAAAGTAAATGATGGCTTTCCACATAATAAGTCCATCGTATCACAAACAAATTCTGTCAAATCACGATACACTGGCTTCTCTGTCCTCGTTTTCAAGTTTCTAATTGAAGAATTCAAGTCACCAACAAATTGATTACCTGTACCATTGTAATATCCTGGTACTTCCGATACAATTTGCCAAAGCATGTCCACAATTTTCCCAGAGTTTTCTTTATTATCAGTAACATAACTTAAAAATCCTTCGTCAACGGTAAATTCTGGATTTGATGTCACTTTCTTCTTTTGTTCATGTTGTAATACCCTGCCGGTCCATGACAGGGATTTTGATGACAATAATGAACCACCCTTTGTACAAGTGAACTGTGACAGACAATTTTCAGAAGGAGATGTATATCCCTCGTCATCCTCAGAAACTGTTTCCATTTTCAGCAAAAAAGTTAATTTTGAGAATTTTTCAGGTATTCTCCCTCCTCGATCTTTTGAATTTGTAAACAAACCACAGTCGTCCTTGCACATTTACTTTTTCTCAAGAATTTTTGTTTCCTCAATTAAAAATTAAAATGGAAAAGCAAGTGGAGGAACAAGATAAAGACATTGATCTGGATGACAACATCAAATTTAGATTTTGTCCATCGTGTGCAAACTTGTTAATTTTGGAAGACGAGAACAAAAATAATTGCATAAGACTAACCTGTCCCACCTGCCCTTTATTTTTTAACGTAACAAGAGTAATCATCAATTCTTTTAATGTGACTAAATTTGACACTGATGAAGAAGATGTGGGCATCATAGATGAAACGAGTAGCAACGTTCATCGACAAAAAACAGAGGTCATTTGCCCAGTTTGTACAGAAACTACGGCTTATTTTTACCAAATGCAAACTCGTTCTGCTGATGAGCCCATGACAAACTTTTATCAATGTGCCAATACAAAGTGCAAGCACAATTGGCGTGATTAAAGGACAACCTTTTTCTGAGTTAACTTGTAAGTTATCTAATTAAAATATTTTAAGACTTGTCGATTGTTTGATGCAATTTTTAATGAACTAAAATCTTATACATTACAGGTTATGAATCAAGATTCATTTTTCTTTTATGATCTGTCGTCGCTTGGCTAACTTTCTCTATATTGATCTCATTTTTTTACTTTACTGGACAATAATAAACCGTGTTGTTGGCAGGAATACTTACAATGAATAAATGACATTATAACGACTGGTTGAAAGATTTTTTGGCGAATACTTTTATTGAACACAAACAATTGATACATGCTTTTGTGGTTTTTTAAGTCATCTAGGTAAATATTTCCTTATAAGTAGTTGAACACATTATGAGAAGAACAGTTTAAAGATATTAAAGGGTCAAGTAGAGTATCAAAACATTGTAGATTCATACATGAACTATTTAAATACAAAAATAATTCGTCTCTCATTTTGAAGTAATAATGTAAACATGAAGTACAAATTAATGTTAATTAATTGTTAATCTATAATATCTGTAATAATTTCTGCACATCTTATTCATTTCTGCAGTCGTAAGAAAGTAAGAAAAATACGATGAATCTTAACATTATGCTTGTCTCATGTAGCTTCACAAAATAGGAATTCAAATACAATATATGACATGCTTAATAGAAATTCTAAATTCTCATCTGGTGCAAACAACTCATAACTAATCTTATCTTCATTAATTTATGTAAATGTGATCATTGCCTCTTTTTAACTTGAACTTGCATCGCTCATGACAGGGGATTGTAAGACACCGTTGTAGGAATACTTCTGACGGAGAAAGGAGGACGAGTTTGATCATTTGTATGTCCAGGATTTCTAATTACTGGATGACGGATTGGCATAAAATTAGAAGATGATGCTGGTGTTTTCGAATGTGACTCAAGGATACTACTCATTGGAGCTACACGAATTCGTGGCTCACAATCCATCATGGAATCATCAGACGGTTGTTCAACATTGTTCATAGGTCTTACACGAATTCCATCTGACTCCAAATTGTTATTCATCGGCGTTACACGAATTCCATCATTGAATGTGTTGATGGTGCTTGAATTAGTAGATGAGCCTTGTTGTCTTCCAAGAACAGTCATAACTTGTCTCAAATAACCAGGTTCGCTGAAAAATCTTTGAACTTCTTCCCTCTGTCTAGTTAGTTTTACTTCAACAGATCTCAATTCAGATGGACCCAGATAGCCTCGTCCGCTGTAATAGTCCCTGTAAGCCTGTTGAATATCATCAAGTTCTTTCCGTACTTTTGAACAATAACACTGCATCTCCACGTCACTTAAATTTGGATACAATGGTGAAAGTCTTTGCCGAATTCTAAGCTCATATTGTGCCCCTTCATTTGATTGTCCATTATTGGTAATTGGTTTCATTACTACATCTTTTTCATTTTGGTATTCATTCCAAGCAAGTTGCCTTTCCTCTTCTGAAAGTCCTTCATCCGCTTGATTTACCAACAGTGAGTCATGTTCCAAATAATTGTCCAAAATATCCTTGTGAGAAATCAGTAAATCTGCAAGTAGTCTATCCTTTGGGACGGCGGGAGTTGGACGATCAGGTTTTTGCTCAAAATCACAGTCATACATTTTGACTATATCATCAAATTTAAAATGTCGTTCTATTTGAAATTCATCAATGACTCTTCCAGAGAGTGACAATTTTACTACTTGTCGATTGTAGACTTTCTCCTCCATGGTTCCCTGAGCAAGAAATCTGTAAATGTAACATGGTTTCGTTTGACCAAACCGAAATACTCTAAAAATACTTTGAAGATCTTGAGATGGATTCCAAGATGCATCAAAAATAACGACACGATTGGCTCCAATCAAGTTTATTCCTAATCCACCCGCTTTTGTTGAGATCAAGAATAACTTAGCACTGCAATGTACAAAAATAACATTCATATTAGTTACATGAAGCAGTAAATTAGAAATGATGAAGCAATATAAAACTGCATGCACATGATCATTAAACTTTGATACAAAAAACGAAATGAAACATACTTGTTAAAGTTCTTCTTGTTAAATTTATCACAACTCCGTTGTCTATCTTCCGTCTTTGTTGAGCCATCAATACGATAATACTCTTTATTTATTCTCCAGCGGCGACCATCTCCAGAAGTGGCTCCAAATGTTGAGGGTATTTCATTACCAATCTTTTCTGCTTCTTTATCCAAATCTTTCAGAAGGTTTTCAATGATATTCAAGGAACTTAAAGACTGACTAAACACGAGCACCTTATCTCCAATACTTTCACAAGTCTTGAGAATCTCAAATAAGATAATTAATTTTGTGCTATGCTCTAATGCCATCATATCATCTTTTGATGGAAAAAACTGACTCCACCAATCTCCTCCTTGTTCAATGACTGATGAGCTAAGTGCTGGTTCTTTATTAGTGGTCGTATCAGTGGTGGGATCAGTAATGACTTCCTGCTTGACCTGAGGCTGCAACTTTTTCTTTGTAATTACTTGTTCTTCACTATCCAACCAATCTATATCACAATCAGATTCGAAAGCTGTTGTTGAGATTGGAGATGGTACATCCGACACATTATCAACAAAGTCTTTGGGATGGCCAGTCGCATCATTTTCGGTATGCTTCAAACTTAGAGAGTATGGATGTGACCATACTTTTGACAAAGTGATAAAATCACCCAAGAATTTAAATCTTCTTTGTTTGACACGCTCAACAACTGAGCCTTCCTCTCCCATAACACTGTTCAAATAATGTTTATATAACTTTTTCTGAATATCAGTCAGTTTAATCAAAAGGACATATTCATATTTTGGAGGTAGATATGGCACAAGAACAGAATAATCCAGCCGCTGAACACATCCGTCTAATAATTTGTGAAGAACATGAGCTCTCTTTTTCATGACACGAACATCATGGTCATTCGAGTCCCTGTGTTGTCCATTTGTAATGGGATTGACGAATCTATTTCTGAATTCCTTGATGGACCCAAGAAGATTTGGCTTCACAAATTGCATCATTGTATGATACTCTGTGAGATTATTTTGAAGTGGTGTACCTACAGTAAAAAAATAAAATTTTATGCAATGTTACATTACTTGCACAAATGTCATACAAAAATTAATTAAAATAAATTAAATCTTTGCTATCATAGTATAATAAATAATAATGTACCTGTCAGTAAAATTCGTCGCTTGGTTCTTATTCGATTTATAGCCAGAGATACTTTCGATTTACTATTTTTGATTATGTGAGCTTCATCACAGATGATCATATCCGGACCCGGATCAAGAAGACACTTATCGATTTTTGGTTGATATGATTCATTTTTTTTCTTCCCTTCAACCAACTGCCGAAATCTGTCATAGTGAATAATCCCAACACCTCCTTGTCGATGCCAAATTTCCAAGTCTTTAACACGGCAGTCAATATTTTTACCTCCGTGTAGTTTGTGTACTTGAAGCTTGATATTCACATTACTGAGCCACATTTTGATCTCATTTGCCCAGTTCCCCACGGTATTCAAAGGACAGATAACTAAAGCTGACTTTATAGAGAGTTGATCTGAAGTCATGATGGAATGAAGAAATCCGACGGTCTGTACAAAAAAAAAGTCAAAATAATGTAATTTAACAAGATATTGCAAAAGGAAGGAGGAAAGTATTCAGCCAATGTCTTAATGTAATATAATGCAAGACTACATAGTACAAATGTCTTACAAATGTTGTACTATTCATACATCTACATTTAAATAATTTAAATCATCATTAGTACCTGGAGTGTTTTTCCTAGACCCATACAATGAGCCAAGATACAGCCACTCCCTTCATTATTTGGTTTTTTGTACTGCTCAACAGACTCAAAACAGGAATCCCACAAAAAACTGATTCCCCTTGCTTGATGAGGTTTCAGCTTTTTGACTACTTCAGGATCCAAAGAAATTATTGGTTCCTTTGTGCTCTCGTCAATATCGAGCACCAAATCTTTAAGAACAACATCAGTGGACAAAACGGAATCTTCAATCAACTGAGATCCATTAAACTGAAATAAAGCATGTCCAATGTATGTATATTATAAAGTTTTTAATTTCAATTCAAACCATTTCAATAAATTATTTGCTATGTAGCATTGATTAAAATGCTGAAAAATGGTTATGGTTCATTCATGTAAACTAGAATGCAATACATATAAAATATGCTATATTAGCATACACATTATTTAACAAGGCAAGCAAAATAGTAAACTATGAATATAATACATCAAATGTGATATTATGTACCAGTTTCTGCTTTTCGGCAATTCGTTCTTTCCTTTTTTGTTCCGCCTCTTGAGCAATACGCGTTTGCTTTTGTAGATCCTTCTTAGATATAATACTGCGAATATTTTTTCGCCCAGCACCTTGTGAAGCCTTAAAAATAAATAACCATCAATCAGTAATATTTTCACACGATAATATGGAAGAAAGTATTGTAAGTATTGAAAGAAATCTTATAAGCAGTGGAATTTTCATATTTTTTTGGAACTAAAAATAAAATACTTAGTTCGAGTACTAATTTTTCTGATTTTCTTTTGAATTGTCAGTATATTATATGAAACATCATCTAAAACTGTTCCTGATTTTTCTTAGATCCAATAAAATGTCAGACTATTTTAAAGCCACAGATTGTTTAAATTGAACAATAAGACTCTTCATTTAAATAACCAAAAGCATTAGCAAGAATTCTTACAGCCAATTCTTCAGTAACCGCAGGTTCTTCAGTAATTATAGGCTCTACCACTTGAATATCATCATCGAAGTCCGTAATAATAGCACCGTTCTTTGGTTTTCCTTTGTCACGACCTTTGTCTTCATTAGACTCAGAGTAGATTTTACTCTTTCGTTTTTTCTTCACTCTGTCAATGAAATAAATCAAAACCATGTATAATAAATAATCTGTAAGGTTGACAATTTCACATTCTCACTGAATTAACTGAGAATATTGTTATAGATAATTAAATTTAATGAATATTTAGTGTCGTACTGAAAGTCTGAATCTGAATTGTTTGACTCAACAGGAGAACGTCGCTTTATTCCGTGTTTGCGTTTAAACTTTGACTTCTTGTAGTCATCACTATGTATAGAAACTTCCTCAATGGAGGAAGAGCTTCCTTTCTTCCTGAAATCAAAGTAGACAAATGTTAAAATATGATCAAATCGAGGGGTAGATAATTACTATTACACAACCAAAATTTGTTAAGGCATTAACGACAACACTTTCATCATCACAAAAACACACAATTAATTTGTTAAAAATAACCTTTTGATAGAACTTCCACTTGATCTCGACTGAATATCGTCGCTGTCACTATAAATGATAGTCTTTTTCTTTTTCTTTTTATGCGGAAGAGAAACAAAATCATCATCATCTGAATGTTCGGATGCCTCACTATCGCTAGTACTTGACAAAAGGACACATTTTGGAGTGAAATAGTGGCCCCCAGACTGTAAATTATACAACGAGTATAAATGAATACAATGCATATTTTCATTTTATATTATGGCATACTAGTAGCAATGAATTTGTAATACGCCAAAATAAATGAATCCATCGGCAATGGGAAATTTGATATAATACAATAATAAATATTGCTGGTCAAATAAATATTCAAATATAGTTTATCGTGGGTTATAATCATAAATAAAAAGTTTAACTCACAGGTGTCCCGTTTTTGACTTGTGACTTCGACTTCAATGGAAGATTCTTAGCAGCAGAACCTTTCAAAACCAGTTTTCTGGCAACACTTTCATCCGAGTCTGAATTCAGTGCATCTAATTCCTCGTCATCAGAATCCACCCGATGGTTTGCCATGTCATCATCAAGAGGTAATGGAGGATACCTTTTGACTCGGGAAGTGTCTCTAGATTCTTCTACATATTTCAAAACAAATAACAATTGCAGTAAACTACTAGAAAAGAAGCGGACCCCAATAAATTTATTATCTTATATACGATGGTTAGTATTTGAAAGAAGAAAAGGTAAATAATTAACTACACGTACCACTACTACTTCCATCCGAACGGAGATCGACTTCCTCTGGTACTTTGCGGCTCGATTTTTTATCCTTATTTTTGGTCACCTTCTTGGTAATTTTCTTGTTTTTGTCATGAAGAATCGGTTGAAATTTCATTAACCTAAAATATTGTTCAAAATGAATGCATCAAGACATGAAATTGAGTAGATTAACAATTAACATATAAAATAGACATATGTACATGTAGTTTGTCAAATTCTGACTTACTGCTTTATGGCTCGGGTAAGGGGGTCATCTTTTTTTAGACCCTCATCTGTTTCATCGACAATAATTTGTTCACCTCTAAGAATTGCACTGAAGATAACTTCTGGAATACGTGCCATTACAACTTTACAAGCACCTGGACGAAGTTTTGGATCGCGTCGTAACAACATATTCATCGATAATTCAAATTGTTCGAGATCATCTGACTCTGATTCTGATTTGACTAGTTTGTTCTTTATAGCATTCATTTCATTTTTCTTCTTTGTTCTCTCGTCAACATATTTTTGATAGTTATAATCAGACTCAGATTCAGACGAAGAGTCTGATCTTAAAACTCTGTTCCGTGAAGCAGAATCGCCTCCTTGACGCCTAGCCTGAAGTTTACTATACAGATCTTCATTATCAGAATCTGATTCTTCTCGCTTTAATTTTGTATGTATTTCCTCATTTATTTTTTTCGTCTTGTGAATTTCCAAATCCATAGACACATCAGAGTCATGAGAAGAAGAAATGGCTGATTTCTCTTGAGCATCAACATAATGAATAAACGGAGTTTTTGTGTCATTTTTCTTCATTCTTTCAGGAGCATCATTTTCAAACATGTCATCACTATCAGAGTGTAAATCTCCGTTGGTAACTTTGACTGGAGACAATTGTTGGTCTGTTGGTTCTGGTTCAGGTATAGATCCTGGTATTTTGACAGGGGAACACTCAAAGTCCGTTTCAGAATCAGACTCAGGTATAACATCTCTTTCTGGGGACACTCTCTCCTGGACTTTACTCAATTCATCATCAAACAGATCTACTCCCATCTCATCGTCATCATCCAAATCTTGTGGTAATATATTTTGTGAGCTACTATCAGCCTCTTCTTCTCCTTGATCCATTAAATTATTAGATGTAATTTCAGGACAATCAGAATCTTCTGGGGCAGTAGCCGACACCTCATTTGATCGATTGTTGTCAGTGTTTTCTTCTGTAGAGATAACCTCAGGAGCACCATGATCTATATTCTCATCACTGTCGTCGTTTTCTGAGATCTTTAACAGTGACCGAGTACGGTCTTCAGGATTAATCTGAGCTTCTTCATCATCCTCTTTATTTGACACACTTTGAAAGGATTCATCCGACACTACTTCAAACTCATTAATTGACGAAACTACTCTATCATCACTTGTCGGGGCCAAGATACCCGAAGAAACTTCATTCCCCTCCTTTTGTAAGTAGACTTGAAAAGTCTTTTTGAACTGTTAAAAAATATGAATAAAGTAAAAAAAAAGAGAGATTAGGTTACAAACAGCATATGTAAATGCAAGTAAGTAAATTAGTCTAGAAAGAAAAATTGCGTACCTCTGAGAGATGAAGAGCCAGACTATCAATCTTTATAGTTTGGTTTTCTTGCCCCGTTGTCAGTCTATCCACCTTATCGACTAGCTGTTCTAGCACTGTGTTTACTTTAAACATAAACTTCTCCATGTTTGTCATTGTAATTATACTTAATTAAAATGTTTAGCCATTTGAAAACCTGATATTTTTATAAAATCTCATGAAAACTTTCCCAAGTTCCGTCATATCCCTCTCAAACGGAACTAAAACGAAAAGTGACGAACAATTTGAGTGTCAGGAAGCCGCCTTTTAGGACTACTCTATGACGAGTTAAATGATTTTCCGATGAGTAATGAATTATTGTTGACTGTTGACCTTGATATCCAATTAAATTTTTTTCCAGGATTAAGTAATACTGTGAGATATGAGTTTAGAAAAGCATACAGAATAAGTAATAAATCGCGTGTTAATAATTTGATGCATTACATCATATGTATATAGCGTAACATGTATATGGCTTTATTGTCTTATCAACTCAGTACAGAAACAGTATAAAGAACACTGTTCTCAACATTGCGACTTGAGCTGATATCATATTAAATATATAATCATTTAAACTCAGCCCCTCATACATATGCAGTAACATTCAATTTCAACATCTAATCTCTAAACTTTCTTCATACAACAGTACATAATAATATCATCATTATACCCTACAATGTAAATGCATATATAATATAATATATAGAACGTTGTAATAATTATTATTGATAACACTGGAACGACAAAAAAATCTTGAAAGGTTATAGAAGAACCAAAAAATAGTGTATATGTGTGCTCACTTTTTATATATATTATATCATTATTCTTCATCATGTGCTTGGGTTAGGACTATCATTAGTTTGGTCATCTCCAGTATTGACTATATGACGAGGTGATAGAGTAAATTTTCTGGCATACTCTACTTGTAGTTGTTCTCTCCACTCTTTCTTGGCTGGGGCTCTTTTTAATTGTCCATCCCAGTCCAAGTCTACCAAACCACCTATAAATTTACATAAAAAAAACTCATCACCATTCTGTCTCCCGTCACGTACTCTGTTAGTATAAAATGTTTCAAATGGTGTATTAAATAAACCTTTTCGGGCGATTTCTGCTTTTACTCTATTGGCAAAGTCAATGCTGGGTTCCCCTGGTTTTCTGGACATTGGAGGAAGGTACCAGACATCAGAGACGATTGCCCAAGACGTCATCATCATGTACAAGTACTGAAGCATGGAGTATTGGCTGAATTTATAAAATAGAAACAATTAATATTATATAAACAACCATTGACTACAAAGTATCTACTCATGTAATGTACTTCATTTTTTTAAAATGTTATATAAATATACATAACATACCTGGAGTCCCAGTATGGGTCTCCAAATCTTGGATCATATTTGATGGCAACAGGATAGATTAGACCTCCAACTTCAAAACTTCCTTTTTTAAACTGCATGACAGCACTATTATTGATACATGTTCCTTCTGGAAAAATTAGAATGGGAGATGTTGACGTGTCCTCCACGTGTTGTTTCAGTCGTCTCGCCACAGCCTCTCGATCTTTCATTTCTGATCTCTCAAACCAAATGTGAGAGGAGGCTCTAGCTAGGGCACGTTGTAAAAGTCCTAGAAATCCGCCATGTACTTGACCAATCAGTGCATACGTTGAATCACAAGCCAAAAGAACCACATCAATGGGTGATGTATGATTAGCGACACAAATTCCATTCTTTGTCGGTCTATTCTCCTCACAATGATAGGTAACAACTGCAATTTGCACAAAAAAAATGTAAATATGAGTTGTATGTATAAATTATTCAAATTTAAATATAACATGTAAATTAGAGTAGATTACAACTTGTAATTTACAAGACCACCGTATTTTGTTTAACTTACTTGCAGAGAATGCTCTGGATAGAAGTCGAAATGAAAATTTGGATGCATAATTATTTAGTCGTCGTCGAAATGCCCATTCTGGTAGGAGTCCAATGAAAAATGTCAAGACGGTCAAAGTGACAGTTCCAAGGAAGCAAATGGTAACTCGAAAAGGCAGGAGAAAGAAGTATCGAATAAAAAATCCCAATACCCATACTAGAGATAGTCTCCAAGAAATAAATTCATAGTGACGATTTGTACGAGTTAATAAATTCCATGATTTAAGCTCTTCTGCAACAAATCTATAATAAAAAAAATAGTCATGAAATAAAAAAAATACGATAAAGGACTAAAGGTAATAAATTTTTTTTGATGTATCATTGTACATGCCTATATATACCCACTAGTACACGGAATTAATTCAGCGTGTGTTGCATAATATGATAATAATAAATGTACGTATGATAAACTAAATTATGTAATGTAAATAAGGTATGAAATGAATATATTTTGTAAACTCACCTTTGTGTCACTTGATCCTCCACAATTGCAGCAATGCCACTTTTAACAAATTCAAAAGAATCTTGAAAATCAAAAATATCAGATTCCTCTAATTTAACTCCATTTGGTTGTTCATTTTTTGTATTCAGATCTGACTCGTCATCTTCCTTCTCCACAGAGTCCTCCTGTATTAATTTAGACTCTTCTGTAATTAGTAGTTTGTCTTTACTTTGATTTCCATTTGTATCCTCACTAATGGACAATTCCTTGGTTTCATCATCTTTGTCCAGTAATTCTAATTTCTTTGCTTTTTCAATTCGTTTTCTGCCATACTCAAATATTAAGAGTAAGAACTGGACATATTTCCGTCGTACGCCTAATGATCTTCCTAGAGCTGCCAAAACGAACACTAAAACAATGAAAAAGGCCACTGGAACCACCAACACAATGATAAAACAAGTGGATCGTTCCAAAGATGACAGTTTCATATTTTAAATGGAGTAGTAGACTGTAATTTTGGAAATTGTAGCACAACTCCAAAGAGTCTAATGACAAAAAAATGTTGCGATCCTTCCTACTACGAAGGCAGTTTGAGATTACCTTCCAACAGCAAAAAAAAAAGATCGGAGAGGATTTTTGAACACTCTTCAGCCCGCGGACAAAGATATAAAAATCATTTATTTATTACACTTGACTACATTTATTTAATTTTATTTAACTCCGTTATTTTTGTAAAGTTTTCTTTTGTTACATGGCTGAGAAGGAAAAGAACAATGGTTCATTAACCGTACGGAATCCGGTAAGTACTTAATTATCCTATCAAATCATTGAACATTTTTAATCTCATTTATTCTCTCAAAACTAATTTTGATTCTTTATTTTTTCTTTCAAAGTCTAAGGAGCAAATTCTTGCCCGACTAGTACAAATTCGGGACTATATTATAAAAGCCGAAGAAACTTTAAATGACATGGCACCCTACTTGGTAAGATCATTCATATATGTATCAAAAATTACATAAAGTTACATGTACTTGTGGTATCTCTATAATCTGTAGAACTTCATATTGCAATAAATCTTATATATTTTTTACAAATAAATACATATTAAATATGAATGTACTAGAAATTTATATTTTATATTTTATTTGTAGCAACATGATCCAAAAGTCTTCCAGCTACATGATATGATTTCAGAACTAAGGGACACGGAAAAAAGACTACTTGAAATGCTTCGGGATTTCGATGATAGAGATAGAGAATCTCCTTTTCGAAGTTTAGAAATGGACTCGCGTGTTACTCCTCCTCAGGTAACATATAATTTATAATTAAATATCCTATTCATACAACCTTTGGTTCTTTTTCATTTTAATCAACATGGATGACACTTTGTATTAATTTATTGCAGTCCTTTCCAAGCAATTTAAATAGCAGTACCGTTGACGAAGCCATACAAGATTTCTCCATGGTAAATATATCTCGTTTATTATTCATTTCATTGTATGTTGATTATTATCCAGTGGCTCTTCTCTCCGGCGGCTCCGGTCCATTAGCTTTCATTAGTGGATCCTTTTTTTGTACTTTCTTGTGTATTTGAGTGTAGACTGTATAATGTAAATTATAGTGAAAGTTTTGTTCTTTTTGTACTTGAATGACTAATTATTTCATAGAATAGGACAGAATTCTAAATGAATGATAGGTTGTTTATACTTTAGCTAATGTAATACGATATCATAAATTTCAAGTACAAAAATATCTTCTATGCCAGTAATTGCTAATTGACTGTTTGTAAGTATTGGTGTAAAAAATACTTTGATTAGATTATTTAAATAGATTTTGAATGTTAAATTATCAGTGGAATTAATCATTTGAAATTCTATTTTTTCCACCAGTATGGGGCTCACTCTTCCAATGGGGTTTATCCAGAATTATTGGCTGAACGGGATAAATTATTTGCTCAAAGGGATATTTTAGACAGAAGGTGTCAAGCCTCACAAGAACATGTAAGTGTACACTCCTTTGTTTACTCTGCTTTTCATATATGCCGAAAAATTGTAGATTTGCCTGCATAAATTAAAGTAAAATCATGTAAATAAGTATATTGTTGAAAAACATGTACAACGTTATTTATCATTATTTACAGATTGAAGCTTTGGAAAGTGAAAGAAGTTATCTTCTAGATTTAGGACAGAAATTGTCAGAACAAGATAAAAGTTTGTCTTCCGTCTGTTCACCCAGAGTGAAAAGTGAAATTGAAATGAACAACAAGGTACATTATAAATAAAGCATATGAGTACAATATTTAAATAACATTTGTATGTAAGTATGTAACTATTCTTTGTCAAAATTTTATTATTATATTAATACTTACATAATAAGTTTTGTCATTAATAACTAAATTTCATTAGGTATAATATAGCTGCTTTGTATTGAAAACGTCATTATTTAATGTTTTAATTCCACAGCTACTTCAGGAAATTGGTTCGAGTGTAGCATCTCGTCGGTGTCAATCAGCAGATGGACAGCCAATATCAGACGTTGCAGAGGTTTGATTTTCATAAATATGTTTCTGTTTATGTCAGTGTTTAATGTTAGCATTTAAACAACTTTTTTTGACAATTTTATTTACATCATAGGATCTCCAAGAGGCTGAAATATGTTGTCGAAATTTATCAGAACTTCAGGGCAAACGATTTGAAATACACAAAATTATGTCCGAAATTGCGTTATTACGACGAGCAAAAGACGAAAGCTCACGAAGTAAGAAATACTTTTTTCAGTTTCAATTGTTTGAGTTTAATCTACTTAAAACATGGGCGATTTTTAAAACCTTTTTGGGGGATTTATTTATTTTTAGAAATAGATTTACTACAACAAGCATTGAGTGGTAATTCTACCAACACTGATATGAAACGTCCAGAACACACAACTACTTGGTCTACAACCGAACCAAAAGAAGATTTACCCAAAGTTCCACAACAATTGACACTACGTGATCAAAATGAGTCTAACTCTGTATCTGCAACGTTAGAATGGAATGAAACTTTCTACAGAACATTCAGTGGAAAATTACTTGAAATTCAGACAATGAGAGAAAAACTAGAGGCACTTCAGACTTTGGTACACTCCATACCTACTCCATCACCAAATTATCAATCATTAGATAACGACCTGGAATTTGCTGGACAATCTTCAAATGGATGTGAAGCACCTAAAGAGTAAATCATAAACTTCATTGTTTGGGTTGTTTTTTAATAAAGAATTACAATTAAATTATTATTCTTGTGTTTTAAATATAAATTTCATACACATGAAATTTTCAAATTTAAAAATAATTATTCATAGTTTTGTTAGACTGTTTTGACCATTTTCTATATATCTGAATGGGTAAGAGTATATTTTTAATTCTCCGTGTTCTTATTTTTGTAGCGTTTTACATTCACGTGAAGTGGCAATTGACGAAGTCTTAAGTCCTAGTACTAGAAGCTCAGAATTTGTTCAGAATTTCCAAAGTTGCTCCAGCTCTCTTCGAAATCATGATGACTTTGAAGATAAATATTCTGTTGAAAGTATGACCAAGGAGTCGAGAGGTCGGCTTAATAAAAAGTCACATAGTCGTGTCTCTGACTCCAAGGATGAGAGTTATCTTCAATCATCTAAGACTTGTCCGACTAACAATCAACCTGAATTAATGGGTCATTCATTTCTCTACAAACCCTATGAAGCCAATTACTTGTTGACTGGGAGCTCCTCGAGAAGGACACCAAATGGAAACATTGAAAGAATGTTAGCTTTGAGAGCGAGGTATGTAGTCCATCCATTGTTTTTTCATCATATTAAATATTATAATTTTGAATTGTGTGTTTTTGAAAAGTGGAAATGAATTATGTGAGTTTAATTTTATTGCAGAAATCAAAACGAAGGTCAGATCTCTGACATTCTGTCACAAGCGGGTGAGTATTAGAAATGTTTTTACAAGCATTCTATTGCAACACAAAAAATTCTACCAGAGAGCTTGTGAATATAATCAGAACTTGTTTTTTTTTAAATAATTCTTTACAGGAAATAATGAACGGTCAACTCGATCTCAATCACAGAATCCAACGGATGTATCCATACATGAGAAGAGAAATCGGGATCAAAATCAACCAGTAGAGTACATGGACAGTATCTGGAATTGGGTGGTATGTATACATATTATTTATACACATGCAACCCTGTTTGTCATAGTGTATACAGAAGGGTAAAGTATTTTGTGTTTTATATTTTTAAATTTTCAATATCTACAGCCCAGTACTGGCGGAACTCAAGAGAATTCTTCTAATAGTTATCAACATCGAAAATATCAAAACTCAACTAATAATGGCTCAACAGTTATGGATAGATATATGACCGAAACTACGACAGTTTTAAAGCATCTCGTTGACTCTGTCAGTCAAATTTCGAATGGAATGAGTAGTCAAAAAAATCAACTTGATATTCTCAACTTTAACATGGCAAAGGTAAATGTTTTTTTTTACATGTTTACAGTCTGTGTACTGTAGGTATTGTATGTTATAGTGTCGTTTTTCATATGATTACATTAATGAAAATTAAATATAAATAATATGTGTATTTTTTATTGTATTATAGCTTGCAGAAAGAGTTGAGCTCTTGCTTGTGGGAGGTAACAACGATACTCGCATGTTTTCTACAGACAATAATACTGAACGTAATATGACTGCTCTCAATCAAAATCCCACTCGATCAAGATCAAATCGTGAAAGATCGTTTAACGGTACCACAATAAACAATGAGGCTCCGGAAAATTCATCTTTATATGATCTTGGGTTTCCTTTCTATGGATATCCTTTCTCTCATAAACATGTAAGCATTTAATCTTTTTAAAATTAAAACTTACGATACATTGAATTTTGAGTTTATTCGAAACTTTTTGTGAGTGATGAAAAATCATACATGTTTTTCTTGTTGAATTGTCTCAGGAGAAAGGACGAGATATCATGAAAGGGGTTTATGGTACGAATCCTGGACTTCGAGAGTTATGGACCCCAAATATGGCAACAACCCCTTCTCCTTCCAGTTACCCTTCTGAACACCCACGAATACCAGCATCGTATGAAAATTTTGAACATCCCTCAACATCAATTTCACAAGTGCCTAGCCTAAATGGACATAGCAGTAGACATATTGCTTCTCCATCATCTTCACTGTGGGCAAGTAATCAAGACCAAGGTTCTCAATTTCTTGGAAATATGAAAAGACCATGGGTTTCTCCACCATCAGTTGGAGGAACAGCACTCAACAATCAAGTTAGTTTTTTTTTGCACATGGAAAACACTATACTTATAATACGTTTGGGGTTTTTTTCGACCACTATCTCCTCCGAGACTGTACTATGTTCAATGATGAGTGATACGTCATTTGAAAGATAATATTTTTCTCTACGGGGTCACCGGGTTTAGTTTGACCTAACTGTG